>CM055642.1:35865925-36093425 GCA_029378325.1 Elaeagnus macrophylla
TTACTTTTCTTAATATATTACTGGATACGTTACTATTTGGATAAGATAGAAGAAGACAACAAATATTTATGTTTCTCAACAATTTCTGTAGCTGTATGATATTATTACGATTCTTGTTGCTTTTGTTTCTCTACCACAATTTTTTATTTCTTCTACCTACTGTTACTACTTTTACTTCTTACAATATATTAATTACCATATATCTATAAAAGATTGATACTTTGTCTGAAGAAAATAATTATAATACATTCTGAACTGCTTTCTCAAATTTTCATTTGTATTTCTGTTATTTAAATTATCGCTTTCTGCTTTATATTTTTGTTTACTGCGAAAGCTTCATTTCGAGAAGAATTTTTTTTTTTGATGTTTTTCTTCTTTGTATTGTATATATTTTATATTATTTTGTTTGTTCTGACCTGTTTTTCTTTTACAAATTTTGTCTTGTAACGCATCAATATTAATTTCAATTTTATTTAACTGTTAACTATTAATATCTTTTTCCTAAATCTGTTTTAAAGTTATTTACTGAAATTTTATATATTTTGTTTGTTACTTTGCACAACTACTAAATTTTTTCAGTAATTATTGCATGTGTTTACTTTCACAGTCATTTTATTACTTTATTTTTAAACTTAATTTTTTAGTTTGTTACCTATTATAGGTTTAATTTATTTACTTTATTTAAAAAAAAATTAATTTATTTTCAAATATAACAATTACAAATTTGTTCTAAGTTGTTTATTTGTATCATTTGGTGATACTATTTTGATATATAAACTAAATATTATTTGATAGTTTTAACACTTTGGTTATTATAATTATTTTTCCAGAAAATCAAAAAAAAAAAAAAGGATTTCTGAGATGACCACTCCTGAGATTCCTATTGTGAATGCTTTTAACCCTTCAGTGAGTCGTTCTATTGTGAACTAAGTGGCTCGGCCTACTGTGGCTCACAAGGTTACCCCAATGTTATTGGTTTCGGTTCCTTTGAACCATGCTGTGGTAGAGAAACTAGAGAAGTTCAATCCAAGAGATGGAGGAGTAAGATGTTGTTCTATCTTACCACCTTGAAGCTAGCAAGGTTCTTGATTGAAGAATCTCCCAAACAACCTGAGGGTGAATAAGATTTTCAGTTTGCTAGTACTATTGAAGCATGGAAGCATTCTGATTACTTGTGTCAGAATTATATTCTGAATAGCCTAAGTAACTCCTTTTACAATGAGTACAATAAGGAGAAGACGGCTAAAGACTTGTGGGAGTCATTGGACTGGAAGTATGAAACAGAAAATGTTGATGCCAAGAAATTTTTGATTGGTCGCTTTATTGATTATAAGATAGTGGACAATAAGCCAGTATGCAGTCAAGTACGTAAACTCCAAGATATCTTAACAGAGATGCATGATGAAGGGATGGTACTGAGTGAGACCTTCCAAGTTGCAGCTATTATTGAGAAGTTGTCCCCTTCATGGACGGAATTCAAGGCCTACCTAAAGTATAAGCGAAGGGAAGTGTCTATGAAAGTCTTGCTTGTAAGGTTCAAAGTGAAAGAAGACAACAAGGCTTCCTCCAAAAGAGGTAATATCCTATCAGCACCCAAGGCTAACATGGTGGAGCATGGTCAAAGCTCCAAGCACAACAAGTATAAAGGCAAGGGTAAAGACAAGCTGAATAAAGGTTCAAAGTTAAAAGCTAAGGAAGCAATTTTTAAGAAGTCAAGCTTTAAGGGGACTTGCTTTAACTGTTAAAGAACAGGGCACAAATCTCCAAACTGCATGTTTCTAAAGAGAAACAGAAACCGTGAGGCAAACATGGTGGATGACACTCAAGACTTTTTTGATAGTGGCTTGTGTGCAGTCGTTCCTGAAGTGAACCTGGTTGGGTCCAACCCAAGGGAGTGGTGGATTGACACTGGTGCGACCAGACATGTTTGCTTAGACAATGGGCTATTTACCACCTTTGAAGCTATCAAGGAAGGTGAAAAGTTATTCATGGGCAACTCTACAACTTCAACTGTTGAAGGGCAAGGAAAAGTTGTACTGAAAATGACCTCAGAAAAGGATTTGACTCTGAATAATGTGCTATATGTACATGAGATTCGTAAGAACCTTGTGTCTGGTTCATTGCTAAATAAGCATGGCTTTAGAATTGTATTTGAGTCAGATAAGGTTGTATTGACCAAAAAGGGTATATTTGTGGTCAAGTGGTATACTTGTAATGGGATTTTTAAGCTTAATGTAACTACTGTAATGCCTAAGAAAATTAATAAAGTTAATTCTTCTGCTTACTTACTTGAGTATTCCAATTTGTGGCATGGTAGACTAGGTCATGTTAATTATGAATCTTTATGTAGATTAATTAATATAGATCATATACCCTTTTTTTAAATTTATTCCAAACACAAATGTAAAACTTGTGTTGAGACAAAAATGACATTGTTATCATAGTGAACCTCTTGATTTAATCGAAAGAAACACGGAACCTCTTGATTTAATCCATAGTGATTTATATGATTTGAAGTTTGTTCAAACAAGAAGTGGTAATAAGTATTTTATTACTTTTATCGATGATAGCACAAAAACTGTCATGTATATTTGCTTGAAAGCAAAGATGAAGCTATAGAGAAATTTATTCTCTATAAAGCAGAAGTTGAGAACCAACTCAACAAGAAAATCAAGGTACTAAGAAGTGATTGTAGTGGTGAGTATAAAGCACTTTTTAGTGAATTTTGTGCAGAACACGGAATCATACATGAAACCACAGGACCTTATTCGCCTTAGCAGAATGGAGTAGTTGAGCGAAACAATAGCACCTCGAAAGAAATGATGAATGAAATATTATAAAGTTTTGGATTACCCCAGAACTTGTGGGAGAATGCCATTTTATCGGCCAACTATCTTTTAAATAAGATTCCCAAGAAAAAGGCACAAAAGACACCATATGAGTTATTTAAAGGAAGGGTACCTTCCTATAAATATTTACGAGTGTGGGAGTGTCTTGCTAAAGTAGTCGTACCTATACTTAAGAAGGTGAAGATAGGTCCGAAAACAATAGATTGCATTTTTATTGGATATGCACATAACAGTAGTGCTTATTGTTTTTTTGTACATGAGTCAAAGATCTCAAATATACACAAGAATACAATAATAGAATCAAAGAATGCGTCGTTTTTTGAACATGTATTTTCATGTAAATTCCAAAGGAAATCGAGTTCGTTTAAACGAACTTATGAGACTATGAATGAAGATAATCATGAACAAGAAGTTGAGGTTGAACCTAAGTGTAGCAAAAAAGTTAGGACAGAAATGTCCAACGGTCCAGATTTTCTGACTTATTTGCTAGAAAATGAACCTTAAACCTATGAAGAGACAGTAAACTCTTCTAAAGGTCTTCAATAAAAAGAGGCCATTAATAGTGAAATTGAGTCAATCCTGCAAAATCACACTTAAGAACTAGTCAATTTACATCCGGGTAGTAAAACACTAAGATCCAAGTAGATTTTCAAGAAAAAATTTAGACGAGATGGATCAATAGAAAAGTATAAGGCCATGCTTGTAATTGAGGGTTACAAACAACGACATGACCTTGATTACTTTGATACTTATTCTCCCGTGACGAGAATAACATCCATTAGGATGATAATTGCTATCGTAGCTTTACGAAATCTTGAGATACATCAAATGGGTGTTAAGACAGCCTTTCTAAATGGAGATTTAGATAAAGAAATCTACATGGATCAACACAATAATTTTTCTGCCCTAGGGCAAGAAGGAAATGTCTATAAATTGGTGAAGTCATTATATGGCTTGAAGCAAGCACCAAAATAATGGCATAAAAAATTCGATAATGTCATGAAGACAAATGGATTTAAAATCAATGAATGTGACAAATGTGTATACGTTAAGGACATTGAAGATGGTTATGTTATCTTGTGTTTGTACGTTGATGACATGTTAATTGTGGGTAGTAATGATCAAATGATCAAATCTATCAAAAATATGTTGAACTCAAGGTTTGACATGAAATACATGGGACCTGCTGATGTAATTCTAGGAATTAAGATATCAAGGATAGCAAGCGGTCTCATTCTTAATCAAAGTTATTATGTCGACAAAATCATTGAGAGGTTCAACAAAGGTGATTTTAGTATTGTTAGAACACCGGTAGATGTTAATCTGCACCTATCCAAGAATAGAGGTAAGAGTGTATCTTAACTTGAATATTCTACAATGATAGGAAGTCCTATGTACTTGATGAGTTGTACAAGACCGAACATATGTACTTATGTACTTATAGCTTACTCTGTAAGTAAACTTAGTAGATATGTTAGCAATCCAGGATCTGGCCATTGGAAAGGTATTATTAGATTACTTAGATACTTAAGATACACACGTAGCTATGGACTGCACTATACAAGATATCAAGTTGTATTAGAAGGATATAGTGATGCAAACTGGATATCTTTCATAACAGACTTGCATAGCTAGATCCACGATGGAATCTGAATTCATTGCTTTGGATAAATGTGGCGAAGAGGTCGAATGGTTACGCAATTTCTTAAAGAATATTCCAAAATGGCCTAAGCCTGTGCCTACAATCTGCATCCATTGTGATAGTTAATCTGCAATTGGTAGGGCACAGAGCAACATGTATAATGGTAAGTCTCGACATATACGTCACAGACATAATACCATTAGACAACTACTTTCAACTATGATTATTTCTGTTGACTATGTGAAGTCAAAGGATAACATAACAGATACGTTAACCAAAGGGTTAAATAGAGAGTTAGTTGATAAGTCATCGAGAGGAATGGGATTGAAGCCCATGAAAAAAAAAGGATTTACAAAGAAAACACAACTTAGTTGATTGTAGATTTTAAGATCTAGGTTCAAAGGGACAACTTAGTTGTAAAGACTTAGTGAGATTACTGTAGGGGTTTACCCTCAAGTTCATTCCTATGATGAAATACAGTGATACCCGTAAATAGAGGTTAAGCTTAGGCTTTTAATGATTCTTACGAAGAAAATACCGAGCAGAGTATTACAGGTTACTCTTTGCGATTTACTCTTATAGTTAAGAAATCACTTATGTGAAAGAGAAGTGGGGCCGCTTCGAAAGGGAATTGTATAGGGCTCAATTCTTTAGTAACTCCCGCAGAACCAAACGTGTGTTCATGGCCAAAACGAACACAACAGTGAGAATTGAATTGTGTCAGGAAAGACTCCTGTGTGAAGTATGTCATCGCTTACATAAATGACAGAACAGTTCAAAGACATTGTGTCTACTGGTCAGTTAGTAAGGTAAATATATTCTCACAAGGGAAGGTTCAAAGGTTAATACCTACCTATTCTATGCAGGTTTTGAATTGTTGAACTCTATTTTCGTGTCAAAATTGATTTGAAATCTCGGTCAATTTTCATTCATGTAGGGGATTGTTAGAATTAAAATTGAAATCAAAGAAAACAATAGGAAACAATTTTCTTCAATTAAATTATTTGTGCCTGTTTGGACTGTTTTTCTCGTTAATTTCCTCTTAGTTGTTTGGGCTGTTTTTCTCTTTAATTTTCTTTTAGTCGTTTGACTCATTATTTGATTTTATTGGTTTGGTTTTGGGCTCTCTTATGTGTATATATATGAGATGCAATGGAGAGGAAAATATAATAGAGCAAAACGACAGAAAAGAGAAGGAAAAAAAAAAGACAACAGAAAAACAAAAGAATATTGCAAAAATTTTAGCATCAGTTTTCATATTATAGAGTTAGGTTCATTTTAATAGAGTTCAGACACAAAAAAAGTTAGTCAAAATAGTAAGTTAGTGGTGGTGTCAAATATCTGCTGTCAGATCATTTTATTCTTGGAGATAAGTTTTCGGAGTACTCAAACACCCACGGTGAGCAGAAAAATTATCTTAAAGACATCGTGTGTTACACGGGACTCGATCATTTCTAAACTTTATCTCCTTTATGTTATTTAAATTGTGATTTATAAATTATATGTATTTTATTTCTGTAATATAATTATAATTTAAATAAATACAATTTTATTTCTAAATTGTTTGTCCATTACATTATTTATTACAAGTTCCATTATTGAAAGTGTGTAATTGATGTAATGATTATTTATCCATGAGCGTTGTGTAGTGAGAGAGTGGTTTTGCCATACGAAAATGCCAAAGGGGGAGATTGTAAGGTTTATAAGTGTTGACAATTTTCGTGGACAAAATGTTTGATTGTAATATAGTATCTAGGCTTATTGTCAAGTCAATCAATTAAAGTTGAAGAAATTATTGAGCTCTCAATACGTATGTAT
Organism: Elaeagnus macrophylla; assembly: GCA_029378325.1. NCBI lineage: Eukaryota > Viridiplantae > Streptophyta > Magnoliopsida > Rosales > Elaeagnaceae > Elaeagnus > Elaeagnus macrophylla. The sequence goes on from CM055642.1 coordinate 35,872,235, forward strand.
TAGGTAAAAATATATGTTTCATGCATACACCATCACACAATAATACATGTACACTTAGAAGAAGTTTTGTGCATACAGTTAGATCAAAGTGTTTTGATAATTTTTTTCACTTATCTTGTTTACCAATTTGACTTCATTTAATGTTGAAACCAGAATCCTTATATGAGTAAAATTATTGTGAAAAATAGAATTCTTGTATGAGTAGAATTATTGAAAAAATAGAATCCTTGTATGAATATAATTGTTATGAAAGCAAAATTCAAGTATAAGTAGAATTGTACTTTATTATCAATTTTCTCTTAGGTCAAATTAGACTCTATATAAATAACATTTGTTAGAGAAAAAGGAACTACACTGAAATAATATTTTTCACATCTGATTAAGTTTTTAAAGAAAAATCTTATTCTCTTCCTCTATTAATCTTAGATACTTTCTTGATTTAATTGTTTAAACATATTATGTGGTTATGTTTAAATAATTTATATGCCTAATTGTTCTTTATGATATTGAGATTTACATGATTGTTTTAGAGTTTACTAGCTAATTTTTTTTTTACATCGTATGCTACTAAATCTGCTAGTTAGGGTTTTTCATTATTGAATCTGCTCTATGACATATTTTGCACTTGTGTTATTTGTGCTATAATGTTTCAGGTACTATTGGTGACATGTTCGGTATTTTGTGTGACTCGAAATTACCAAAGTTGACGGGTTCAATTGATCTTGTGGGACTCCAGTAGATCGGAACGCTGGTCCGGATCCAAACACCTAGTTTGTGGAGGTTGTGAAAGGAACAACGGCTCATAAGTAAATTACATAAGGGGGATCTATCTGTGAAGTGTAGTCTAAGACCTGAGATTGTAATTGAACATTGATTTTCATAATGGATAGTTAGGTTTTTCGCTGGACCGGTGATTTTTCTATTAGGTAATTGTTGTGACCTAGGTTGTTTCCACCTAAAAATTTATTATGTTATTCTTTAATTCTGCATTTTATTTTTACTCGTGATTGCATGTCTGGCAGTTGTGTTTAGGTTATATAATTAATATCTGTTAAAAATAAAAATAACCTATTCACCCCCTTCTAGATATATTTGATCTGTAACTAAAAACTTTCACTGCTCATGCTGGGTCTCTCATTCCCAAACTTCTTATCACAAATCCATCAATGTCCCACTCATCTTCTTAAATTGGAGGAGTGGTTTGCACTGGAGTAGGGTCCATGGAACGCTAACGACCATGGATTGAAAAGGCAAAGAACAAGGCAATAATCGGCAAGAAACGGAGCTGAACAGCATTGTTTGAGGAGTACCCATTTCAACGAAAGGTTATGAGAAATTTTTACCGAAGAAATCGTGATCTTGGATAATTGTTGATTATAAATTTGAAACGATAGTGAATGAGAATGATGAACAATGACGCTTCGTCGTTTTCTTTTTCTTTTGATGATTGGACACCGTACTCACATGTTTTGAACAATCATTAATGCTCTGGTACTATTTTATAATTTAATTGTAATTGTATTTAATTGATGTAAAATTGAATTCATAATAAAATTAATTCAAGACAATCTTTTATATAATAAATATAATACACCTTATATACTACACTATACTAAAATATACAATATTATCATATAGTTTAACTGAAATTACATAACATTTTGCTGGCTCCATAAAATGATAGTATAATTTTTCTTTTTTCTAGTCTTTGGGATTTTAATTTATATTTTAGCACCATTGTTTTCCTTAATGATTTTAGGGATCAAGGAATGGTGTTTTTAGGTTTTCAACGTTATTCCTTTGAAATTTGAACTTACATCAGACATAAAGCGAATGTTTGTGCTGGAAATTTTCTAGCATTAGGCTTCCATATGGATACTTTTGGACTCGAGTGTATACATTTTTTCTTTGGGGCTCGTACCTTATGAATATTCGTACTTATTATTTTTAAGCTATTTAGTTATATTTTATTAGTTCTCGAGTAGTTTAAAATGCATATTTTTATACTAAAATAAATAATAAAATTATTGCATTAATTTATTAAAAGAATATTATTGTCATTTTACGTTGTCTCCCTAATATATAAAGAACTGTTAAGGAACATCGAAGATTTTTGAGAAAACAACAAAAATAACACCCCTCAAAACTTGTAATGACAAAATTAGCACCTTTTGTGTTCAAATTTATATTTTCACAATTAAAAAAATAACTAATATGTCATTTTTCTTTAAACACACATTCAATTGAAATTGAACAACGACAATTTAGACCTGTTTAATATTTCATGTTCAAATTGAACGTTCAATATTATTATGGTGCTAGTTTTGTTATTAAATTTTAGGAGTGTTATTTTTTGTAATTTTTCAAGATTTTTTCCTAATAAGTGAAGAATTAATACTAAATTATCTACTTGACTTAATAGCAAAATAGAAAAAAAAAATATTTTACTACTTTGATATTATTTAGGAGTGCAATATTGTGATTATTGCAAACATTTAAAAACTGTATTTTTTAAAATATTGATAATATATTCATAATTTTATTACTAAATATATTTATTAATATATCATTTTTTATTTTAGACGATTTTATTTTTAAGTTATTACTTTAATTATCAAATTATTATTATTATTAATTTTATTTATTTAATAATAATGATTATATTATCTTATTATAAATATAAATATAAGATTAAGAGTCCTATTTATCATTTACTTTCTATTTTTAATGAGAAGTCCTTATAATTTAAAATGCATAATATAAGAGCATGTTTGTTACATAATACTAAAGATCCTGATTATATAGTTTTTATAAAATTATACGTTTGACTGTTAAATTAGACCATATCATAAAATATAAAAATAGTATGGCTAGTTAATTATGTAGAAATTTTGTACACTTAGGGAGTGTAAGTCTAAATCGTACTGAATATTTATCTTAATCTGTCTGAATGTTCAATTAAAAAATTATTGACTTTTTCTTTCATAAAAATAATTTTTTATTTTTAAAAATGTAAATATATATATGTGTGTGTGTGTACAATAAAAAAATATTTTAAATATAAATTATTTCATTAAAACATTTATAAACAATTTTATCTCAATATATTATAGAGTTTATCACCAAATATTGTACAAACTAATTATAATACAATTTAATGATGAATAAAGTAATTATTCTTTGTTTTTTTATGATTAATGTTTAATTAGGAAAAAAAGAAGAATATAGTTTTATACAAAATGTTCTAAATAACCTAAAACACATTATGTACATTTAATTTTTTTTCTTTTTCTTGTTTGAGTTAAAAAAAAAAAAGAACAATTTGAAAAACTTCTTTTTTATATCATTGTTATTTAATTAATTATTTAAATTTCAAGTATTTTAAAAAATTTATACAATTATTTATTTTTATGTGTTTTCAAATTTTAAACTTCTAAAAATATAAAAGAAAAGAAAAAAAATTATTTCTTTATTTGGCCCTTATTTATTTATTAGGGAGAGGTTATAAAATGATATAGTATCTCTTCAATAAATCAATGCAATAATTTTTTTATTTATTTTGGCGCAAAAAAGGTATATTTTTAATTATTTAGGAACTAATAAAATACTACTAAATATTTTAAAAAATGATGGGTACTAAAACATTAATATGTATACCCATTTTTCTTTTTTATCATAATTAATCAAAATTTGTGTTTTATATAGAAGAAATTATTCATTGACATCTCCTCTTGGAGAAATTAAGTATATTTAATTAGTTATATATCTGCAGTGATATCAATTATGCTATAATATATGGTCAAATAAGTTCATAAATGAAAAAAAAGATTTATTTTTTAATAAAATTTTATGTTAATTGCATGGCATAATCTCTTTATACAAGAAATTTCATCTTTTCTCCTCTAGCATATGCACATATATATTTTTTACAACATAAAAATATATGAATTTTTTCGTACAAAAAAAAAAATCATAACATGAAAGACATCTGTTTTTTGAAGTATTAAAAGTAAAGTCAATTAAATAATTATTTTATATAATTAATATCTGTTAAAAATAAAAATAACATATTCACCCCCCTCTAGGTATATTTGATCTGTAACTAAAAACTTTCATTGCTCATGCTGGGTCTCTTATTCCCAAACTTCTTATCACAAATCCATCAATGTCCCACTCATCTTCTTCAATTGGAGGAGTGGTTTGCACTGGAGCAGGGTCCATGGAACGCTAACGACCATGGATTGAAAAGGCAAAGAACAAGGCAATAATCGGCAAGAAACGGAGCTGAACGATGTTGTTTGAGGAGTACCCATTTCAACGTAAGGTTATAAGAAATTTTTACGAAAGAAATCGTGATCTTGGATAATTGTTGATTATAAATTTGAAACGATAGTGAATGAGAATGATGAACAATGACGCTTCGTCGTTTTCTTTTTCTTTTGATGATTGGACACCATACTCACATGTTTTGAACAATCATTAATGCTCTGGTACTATTCTATAATTCAATTGTAATTGTATTTCATTGATGTAAAATTGAATTCATAATAAAATTAATACAAGACAATCTTTTATATAATAAATATAATACACCTTATATACTACACTATACTAAAATATACAATATTATTATATAGTTTAACTGAAATTACATAACATTTTGCTGGCTCCTTAAAATGATAGTATAATTTTTCTTTTTTCTAGTCTTTTGGATTTTAATTTATATTTTAGCACCATTGTTTTCCTTAATGATTTTAGGGATCAAGGAATGGTGTTCTTAGGTTTTCAACGTTATTCCTTTGAAGTTTGAACTTACATCAGACATAAAGCGAATGTTTGTGCTGGAAATTTTCTAGCATTAGGCTTCCATATGGATACTTTTGGACTCGAGTGTATACAATTTTTCTTTGGGGCTCGTACCTTATGAATATTCGTACTTATTATTTTTAAGCTATTTAGTTATATTTTACTAGTTCTCGAGCAGTTTAAAATGTATATTTTTATACTAAAATAAATAATAAAATTATTGCAATAATTTATTAAAAGAATATTATTGTCATTTTAAGTTGTCTCCCTAATATATAAATAAAAAAGATTAAATAAAGAACTGCTAAGGAACACTGAAGATTTTTGAGAAAACAACCAAAATAACGCTCCTCAAAACTTGTAATGACAAAATTAGCATCCTTTGTGTTCAAACTTATATTTTTACAATTAAAAAAATGACTAATATGTCATTTTTTTTAAACACCCATTCAATTAGAATTGAACAACGATAATTTAGACCCGTTTAATATTTCACGTTCAAATTGAACGTTCAATATTATTATAGTGTTAGTTTTGTTATTATAAATTTTAGGAGTATTATTTTTTATAATTTTCCAAGATTTTTTCCTAATAAGTGAAGAATTAATACTAAATTATCTACTTGACTTAATAGCAAAATAGAAAAAATATATATATATTTTACTACTTTGATATTATTTAGGAGTGCAATATTGTGATTATTGTAAACATTTAAAAACTGTATTTTTTTAAAATATTGATAATATGTTCATAATTTTATTACTAAATATATTTATCAATATATCATTTTTTATTTTAGACGATTTTATTTTTAAGTTATTACTTTAATTATCAAATTATTATTATTATTATTAATTTTATTTATTTAATAATAATGATTATATTATCTTATTATAAATATAAATATAAGATTAAGAGTCCTATTTATCATTTATTTTCTATTTTTAATAAGAAGTCCTTATAATTTTAAATGTATAATATAACAGCATGTTTGTTACATAATACTAAAGACACTGATTATATAATTTTTATACAATCATACGTTTAACTATTAAATTAGATCATATCGTACAATATAAAAATAGTACGGTTAGTTAATTATGTAGAAATTTTGTACACTTAAGGGGTGTGAGTCTAAATCGTACTGAATAATTATCTTAATCAATCTGAATGTTTAATTAGAAAATTATTGACTTTTTCTTTCATATCAAATTAAAAATAATTTTTTATTTTTAAAAATGTAATATATATATATATATATGTGTGTGTGTGTGTGTGAATAAATTTTATAATAAAAAAATATTTTAAATATAAATTATTTCATTACAACATTTATAAACAATTTTATCTCAATATATTATAGAGTTTATCACCAAATATTGTACAAACTAATCATAATACAATTTAATGATGAATAAAGTAATTGTTCTTTGTTTTTTTATGATTAATGTTTAATTAGGGAAAAAAAAAAGAATATAGTTTTATACAAAATGTTCTAAATAACCTAAAACACATTATGTACCTTTTTTTTTTCTTTTTCTTTTCCTTTTTCTTGTTTGAGTAAAAAAAAAAAAGAACAATTTGAAAAACTTCTTTTTATATCATTGTTATTTAACTAATTATTTAAATTTCAAGTATTTTAAAAAATTTATACAATTATTTATTTTTATGTGTTTTCAAATTTTAAACTTCTAAAAATATAAAAGAAAAGAAAAAAAAACTATTTCTTTATTTGGCCCTTATTTATTTATTTATTAGGGAGAGGTTATAAAATGATATAGTATCTCTTCAATAAATCAATGCAATAATTTTTTTTTATTTATTTTGGCGCAAAAAAGGTATACTTTTAATTATTTAGGAACTAATAAAATACTACTAAATATTTTAAAAAATAATGGGTACTAAAACATTAATATGTATACCCATTTTTCTTTTTTATCATAATTAATCAAAATTTGTGTTTTATATAGAAGAAATTATTCATTGACATCTCCTCTTGTAGAAATTAAGTATATTTAATTAGTTATATATCTGCAGTGATATCAATTATGCTATAATATATGGTCAAATAAGTTCATAAATGAAAAAAAAAAATAAGATAAAGTTCAAATTTTTTTTTTAACACATATCATATAACAATTAATGTAAATATAAATGTATATGCATTTAACATTTCTCATCCTATAATTCACAGGATGAGCTTTAGTATAGCTCTTCTTAAAAAGAAAAAAGAAAAAAAGTCCATTAAAGCTAAAAGCTTCATTAAAGCTCTCTTAAATACTAAGTAACGATAGCCCCTCTTTTTTTTTTTTTTTTTGTATAGAATGTAAACAAACCATTGAACTTAGATTGTTAGATACCTGTACAAATGGCCGGATTGGAACGCACACTTCATTGTTCATGGGCAGGAGCACCTTAACAGTGCATTGGTTTTTATGATGTGTTTGTCTTGTAGTATCTCGGCATTTGTTTTGAAGGGTTACTATTGAAAACAAATGGAAATGCATGAGGTTGTAAACTTATAACTTAAACTTTCACGTGAGTCAGGTTTACGAAGGAGGTAGTAGAGATGGCAACTTTACCCATCGGGTCGGGGCCCCACGGGTACCCGAACCGTTTGGGTAAAACGGGGCGGTTCAAATCGGGGCGGGTACGGGTCGGTTTAATATCCATTTTGTTTAATAAAATTCGGGTCGGTAACGGATCGGATCGGGTACCCATCCGGGTACCCGTTTGAAATCGCATTTAGGGCATGAAATCAGTATCAGAATCCATTTTTCTCAGCCCCAGTGCACGTCCGCCATCGCTAGACTCCCTCTTCCCGTCCTTGCCACCGCCATCTCCAGGCGCCATCGCCGTCGCCATCTCCAGGCGCCATCGCCGTCGACATCTCCAGGCGCCATTGCCATCGACATGTCATCATCGTTTTCTCACGCTGGTAAGCTTTGATTTCTCTTTGGGTTGTTTTGATTTCTCTGCATCCATTTTCCATTTTCTCTGGTAAGCTCTGATTTCTCTGCATCCATTTTCCATTTTCTCTGGTAAGCTCTGATTTCTCTGCATCCATTTTCCATTTTCTCTGGTAAGCTCTCATCATTATTAGCAGTTCGTTTTACTCAGCCAACCCACCAATAGATTATCAAAAATTATATATGAATGTTCCCATATTCTATGGATTAATATTTCATCTATCTATCTATATGCGATATAGAATCATTGTGAATGCGAACCCTTGATTTGGTTACTCATATGGCGTTTATTCAGCCACAAAACAAATACTGACCCAATAATCCTATCTCTTTTTGGTTAATTTCTATCCACTACTAATCTCTTTATAGTTGTCTGTTCATTTTTCGCTATCTTTATACTGACCCAATAATTTCTATCTTTTTGGTCGTATAGCTTGAATGGAGATATTGTACAAATGTTCTGATACTCGATTTTAATTAAATTTATTTGGTTCTTTTTGATAAAGATGATTAGCTTGATTATAGATTATTGATGATTAATGGAGAGATGATTATCGTTTTATATGATAACAGTGTTTGACTTAAATAACTACACTGAGTGATTTGGTTGAGATGAGAGGAGTATACTGAGTGATTTGGTTGAGATGAGAGGAGTATACTGAGTGATTAGGTGGCTAGATAATTTTGTCTCCTGCTCCAAATACGTGAGAAACATATCCATGTGTTTGTATTATTGATGGTTCAAATTATTTCTTATTCCTGTTGATTATTGCTTTGCTATGCCTATTTCTTATTCATGTGATGTTGCCTAAATATGCAGGATAGAGTTGAATATAGATGATGAATGATGAATCTGCAAATTCAATAATTAGCAAATTCAATAATTGAATAATCTGCAAATTCAAATTTTATGCGTATCTGCAAATTCAATAATTGAATATACATGATGAATCTGCAAATATACATGTTCCTTAAGAGAGAGAGAGAAGAAACCCAAAAAAAAAAAAAAAAAAAAAAAAAAAAAAAAAAAAAAAAAAAAAAAAAAAAGGTCAACGGGTCAACGGGTCGGATTTTTGACCCGCGGTTATAAACTGACCCGAACCCGAACCCGAAAGATCCATATACCACCGGTTTTTTTGCCCCACGGGTCAGTTCGGGTCGGGTCGGATTTGACCCGAACTGCCCCATTGCCATTCCTAGGAGGTAGATAATCTCTTAATTTATTATTTTATAAAAATGTATTTATTTAAATATAAATGGTTTAATTTAATATAAACATCGATTCTATTTTTTTAAAATTAATAAATTATACTTTATTGGAAGAAAAAAAAAATTCTCATCTAGGTGCATGTGAAACCATTTATGTTTTGTTTGCTGTCTATTTCTGCATAGGGTGGTAATTTCAGACACGACATGATAGCACGATCCGAATACGACACGATACGAATTTATTTTAGTAAGAATTGATCAATAATTTTTTTATGTTCTTAAAAGTTTTGTTATTTCTTACTATTATAAATAAGTAATACAAAAAAAATTCAAGTAAATTTTTTAATGTGCCAACCAACACGAAAATACGACAAAAATAACACAAACAAACACGACACGATTGATACCCCTACTTTTATAATTTAAAATTTGAGTCTATTTAATCTAATTTAAAAAAAAAAGATCATATATTTTAAGAATAAAAATGAATTTTTTTTTTTTTTTTTTTGTATTTAAAAAAAACTCCATTTTATCTTTTTCCTCCTCTCCCTCCCCTCTCTCTATACGTCTACCGATGGTGGAAAACACCTGGTAGTTGTCGACTTGTTGTATTATCCCTCGACTGCATTTTTGACATATCTATACCAAACTAGATAGAGATGAATTTTGTATTACTGATAAAGACCAGAAATCTACAATATGCAAACTACATTTTGCTTCGCAGCTCATTTTTATTTATTTACAAAATCTCAAACTCTCCATATTTTGTCACACATAAACTAGCTCCGATGAAGGAACAGAGCATAGCTAAATACATGTACTATATTTTCAAATAATAAGATCCAAAAGTGGAGATAAATGTTAAAGATCCCATTGTGTATCTTTTTAATTATCTTCTGTATTACCCAATTCTTCAATTGTATTTATTATGCTTTTTACCATAAAAGCAAATTAAACCATGAAATGTCAACAATGAAACTGTAGGAATCATTTTTCTTAGTTTGTTTGAGTTTCCAAGCAGCATATGTTTCAAACAACTCATAATAACAGATATTCATTTCAATCTTTTTTTTTTTTTTTTTAAACATAGAAATATACAATGGGAAATTTCCCAAATGGTTAAAGAAGGAAATATGGTTTGTAATTACAAAAGGGAAGGAAAAGAGAGAATGAGAAGGTCCTCATTGAGTTTTTTTTTTTTTAATAATATGAAGCACTTTTATTTACTACGTGAGGATCGGAAGTTTATTTCTTAAAAAATATTACTCTTTAAAAAATTGGATCAAATTGACCCAAACTTTAAATTATTAGAAGAAATGAATATATCGTAATAGTTATAGAATTAATGTACCAATTGAGCAAAATTATAGGATTAAAATAGACCTAAAATCCAATTTTCATTTATTATTGTACGAGTGCAAGCTAATTCAGTAATTATTTTGTATATTCAAAGTTCATAATATTCTTTACTATTAAAAATAAAAACATGACAAAATTTTTAAAATAAATTTAAGTATGTACAAACACAAAAATTAACAAGATAATTATGCTAATATGACATAATAACACAATTGCCACATTCTATGTTACACAGATTGTTTAAGACACCAAAACTTTGGATACGTATATGAATGTCATACACACATTTTTTTTTTATTTTTTTATTTTCTTCAAATAAAGTGTCAATTACTTACAATCATGAGTCATTATCTGTGTTATCTTGACTCGACCTTTTATCCCATCTTGGTGTTGGTGGCACATGCCTTGGAGCAATCGAACTTGGCTGGGAGGAGAAAGAAAGGAAAAAAAAGATGATGTAAGAGGAAGGAGAAAGCTAGGAGCAGCGAAGCTTACAGAAGTGGTGGCTGGAATAAGACAAAAAACAAGTATGGGCAACAAATGAGCTACGTTTATTATTAATATTATTATAAAAGCTCCTGAAAGATCAAAGAATTGGGCTTTAAATAAGCCTTTACCATGTTTAGAGAAGCATCACCAACTCTCTACACAATTATAAAAACTTCTTTCATTTTCAAGACTTGTGTGTCAAGTAAATTAATATTAGTTACTAAACACATGTAGAAAAATCTAAAAATTATCAAAGAATTATTGCCTATATTTAAGAGAATACTATAAGGTTGTACCATGTGTATATATAAGTGATAGGTTTAGTTGTGTGTATGGTGAGTTATTAAGTGAGTGAGAATTGTAATCACTTGTGTAAAAGTGAGATTGTGTCATAACATTGCAAATATAATTGTGTGCTATACATAAAAAAAATTCATTTTGTCACTTTAAAATTCAACAATTTGGTATCAAAGCGGGTTAATTAAGGGCCAAATTTTTGTTTGAGCTTTTAGTGAAGTTGTGCACATTTATAGATTGTGAAGCTTATTAGAGATCAAGCTTACTTGAATAACGTGAAGGTTTTTTCAAGTCACAATAATGGCAAACCTACAAGGGGTAGGAAAGAAGCTCAACAACTATAGCATGTAGTCATTACATATACAACTTTACCTTCAAGGCCATAACTTATGGGAAATTGTGGGTGGTGAGGAGGTCACACCACTGCAAGATGCTGGCATTTTGAAGAAATAGAAGTTTAAAGCAAGCAAAGCTATTTACATGATTAGGGCCTGATAACTCTAATTTATTAGAGTATTATTAGCTCTTATTCATAAATACTTGCTTGTTAATTTGGGAATATCCACACATTATAATCATTTATACACTATTTGTGGATTTTGTGATTTAAATGAATTCTTTGATAATAAATTCAAAATAATTATGAAATCTGTCAAAAAGAATTATATTTTGATGTGCACTCATTAGATTTTCATTGCCCTTGCAGGAGATAAAGAAAACAACAAAGAAAATGCAAGAAATTAATTTTGCTGCAACTTTGCTGCAGCTTTGCTACAACATTGCTGCAGCAAAATCACACTAGGAAAAACTGCGCCAAAACAGAGGCTGACTTGGGCTGATTTGGACTCTAAATAAAAGGACAATTTTGGGCTCTTATTAACTCACCTCTTTAGGGATAATATTGGAAATTAATACACCAAAAATTGTCTCCAATTAAACCTAGGGTTAATGATAAAAAAGAGGGGCTGATATATACTAGACTGGCGGCAACAAATTGAGAAAATTTTCTGGGCAGCAAACTGCAGAAATCTGGGCAGCAGTTAGGGCAAAAATTGGGCAGCAAAGGAAGCAAATCTGGGCAGCAAATAAACATATAAAAAGAGCAGATTTGCGGTAGCAAAGGCGAGAGACGTGAGGCAGAAAATACAAGGCAGATTTGGGCACCAAAACTGCAGAAAAACGAACAGCAAAACAGAGAGGAACAGAGCACAATTTCAGATCAGATTTGGGACACAAAACAGAGCACAACCTCGCAGCAGATTGGGACGCAAAACAAGGGAAGCAAGAGGGATCTGGAAAGAGACCAATTGAAGGCTTGATTTGCAAGAACAATCATTGAAGAAAGCAAGAGAGATTAGAGATTTTGAATTCAATTGATTGAGATTCAATAAAAAGGGGTTTTATTAATTTATTTCTTCTTCTATTTTTCTTTTATTGTTTTTCCAAATCTCTATAACTCTATGAATCTGATGTTGACCATGGATGATTTGATGTTTAATTTTATAAATATGCTTGGCTAAATTTTCATTCAGTTAGGGTTGTGGATGTGCGAGCGTATGTAGACTTTATGCTTTAATTTTATAAACTTGTGCTTTGCTTGGTAAAGGGTGCTAGTTATTCTATGCTTGATTAATTGATTTATTCTTATTGATTGTTTGATCAACAATTGATAGGTTGGTAGACTAAAATTGAATCTGGAAAGGTTAATTTAAGTTGGATAAAGTTAGAATAGTGTGAAGAAATTAATATAGGAATATATAATTATCTCACATAACTCAAAAAAATTTGTGCATGAACGTTGTTCTTAGATTCAGTTTTGCATAGGAATATGTTTTATTGAGTCATAGAATATATAAACATTGCAGATTCGGAAGAATCCTTTGTGAATTTTTGCAATTCTAGTTACTGGTATACTTTGCTGCAGCATTGCTACAGCATTGCTGCAGCAACGCAGTTTGTCTACATCACTTGTCACATTCGCAATTCTAACTGATTTATCTACTTGCGATTCTTGATATCTCTCTCGTTAAACTTTGTTTCAGTATTTCCATTCTTGTTCTCTCGTATTATTTATTTTATTTTATTTATTTTATTTTAATAAACAAAAACACAAAATATTGATTTTAATAGTTAATTTTTACGATATTTTTCTAGTATTTCAATCTCAGTGGGAACGATTTTTCTTATTATTATATTACTTGTTTGCGACACGTGCACTTGCGTTAAATTATATACACTATTGTGAGCAACAGGGCCTTAGTGGAAGATCAAATACTGGAGCACATCAAGCGTTGTGACACACCAAAGACAACATGGGACACTCTTGCACCACTTTTCTCAAAGAAGAATGATACAAGATTATAGCTTTTGGAGAACAAGCTCCTATCAATTAGACAAGAAGATATGTCAATTAACGATTATTTTACTAAGATAAAATCTCTTTGTCATGAAATTTCATAATTAGATCCTATTGCTAATATTTATGAGTCTAGAATGAGAAGAATTATTATTCATGGCTTAAATATTAGTTATAGAGGATTTAATACTACCGTGCAAGGTTGGTCCACCCAACCTTCTTTAGTAGTATTAGAAAATTTGCTTGCCGATCAGGAAGTATTGGCAAAGCAAATGTCTGAAGTCTCACTAAAGGGTAATGAAGAGGCACTCTTTAGTGGTCAAAGAAAAGATCGATGCAATTGGAGACCCAATAGAGGATCTAAGGAAGATGAATTTAAAAGAGGAGATTCTTAAGTAGAGAGAGCTGAAAATAATTGTGACAAAAGATGACAAAAGCTTTCAAGGGTTTCGAAAGTTAGTGGCCCATGTTTCATGTGTGGTAAGAAGGGTTATTATGCAATAGATTGTCAATTTAGAAAGAGGTTAGTTGAAGGTAATATTGTAACATCCAACAATCAAGAAGAACATCAGAGTGCAGAAGAGTTGGATGTCGTAGCATGAGCAAAAACAATTAAAGAGAAACATAGTACAAGAAAGAAGGAGTCAGCACTTTCTGTAAGTATCCCCGAACAAGTTGATTATGAAAAAGACTAGATTATTGACTCAGGGTGTGCGAATCATATGACCGAGAATGAGAGAAGCTGTAAAACGTTAAGGAGTACAAGGGAGATCGAGTTGTAGTTGTGGCCAATAATGCAAAGCTGTCGATAAGCCATGTTGGAGAGACAATTGTCTTGCCACGTCGTGGTCCTAATCAATTACAATTGAAAGGCGTCTATCATGTGCCTGAAATAAGGAAAAAATTGTTTTTTGTGTCACAACTAACATCTGTAGGTAACTATGTCATATTTGGCCCTAATGATGTAAAGGTATATCAACATGTTAAGGTCACAGGAACACGAATAATGGAAAGGAGAAAGCTAGAATCTATTTACGTAATGTCATCTTGATCTACGTACGTAGACAAAATACAAAAGAATGAGACAGCTAATTTGTGGCATGCACGATTAGGACACATGAGTTATTATAAGTTAAAAGAGATGATGAAAAAGACAACGTTGAAAGGTCTTCTGTCACTTGAGGTAAGAGAAGATACAGTATGTACTGGATACTAGTATGGGAAAGCTCATCAATTCCCTTTTAAGGAGTCTAACTTTAAGGCAAAGGAATCGTTGGAGTTGGTGCATTCGAATGTATTTGGATCGATCAAACATCCATCAATTGGTGGAATGCGCTACATGGTGAATTTTATAGATGACTTCTCCAAGTACGTATGGGTTTATTTTATGAAGGAAAAATCAGAAGTATTTACTAAATTTAAAAGATCTCAAGAAAGAGTTGAGGGAGGAGTCGGTAAAAGGATTCAGTGCTTACGCATGGATAACGAGAGAGAATACATGTCAAATGAGTTCTCTCAATATTTACGTGAGCATAAAATATGTCACCAGTTGACATGTCTAAACATTCCACAATAAAATGGAGTTTCAGAGAGAAAGAACCGACATCTTGCAAAAACATGTCGAAGTATGTTACATGCTAAAAACATGTCAGGGAGGTTTTGGGCTGAAGGCATGAGGACGATAGCACATGTGATTAACAGGTTGCCTTAATCAAGATTGGGGTATGGGACACCCTTCCAAAAATTATGGGGATATAAGCCGACAATCAGTCATTTTTGACTATTTGGGAGTGTTTGCTACATGTCTATACCAGATCATCAAAGGAGCAAATTTGATAAGAAGGTAACACGATGCATCTTTCTGGGATATGATAGTCAAAGAAAAGGATAGAGATGCAACGATCTAAAAGTTGGCCGATGCTATGTTTCAAGGAATGTAGTATTTGATGAAGCGTCCTCATGATGGTCATTAGAGAAAGAGGAGTCACCACAAATTAGAGAAGTGCGCCAAGAAACAAGAGAGTCAATGATAGAAGAATGTCAAAAATCAATAATCTTACCAGGACTTAAGTATCCAAGTGAGACAGAAGAAGAATCAACAGGTGAGACACAAAGCCCTCAACAAGAAAAGACACATAAATTATTTACTGAAGAATCTAGACCAAGCCAACTAAAAATTAAATTGGAGGAACCACAACCACTTCGAAGATCAAAGAAACCAAATTCAAAAGTATTTTGATTGAGTACAAGAAAAAATCATTCGAGAGAGAGTTGGTGCTGAGGGGGAGTGTTAAGAGAAGCATCACCAACTCTCTACACAATTCTAAAAATTTCTCTCATCTTCAAGAGTCCTTGTGTGTCAAGCAAATTAATATTAGTCACTAGACACATATAGAAAAATCTAGAAACTATCAAAAAATTATTGCCTACATTTGAGAGAATACTAGAAAGCTGTACCATGTGTATATATAAGTGATAGGTTTAATTGTGTGTGTGGTGAGTTAGTAAGTAAGTGAGAATTGTAATCATTTTTATAAGAGTGAGATTGTATCATAACATTGCAAATATAATTATGTACTATAAATAAAAACAATTTCTTTTTATCACTTTAAAATTCAACAGACCATTAGTAAAGAACTGAGCATAATAAAGCTTGGTGTTACATATAGTAAGCCTCTTAACGATGTACATGTGATTCATTAATAACATATAATAAATAGAGCTGAATGGGAACACATCAAAATACTGATAATGAAAAAAATAATAATAATCTAATTAGTATAATTTAGAAAAAAAATGTCATATAGGTCATTTTGCTTTGATAAAAAGTGGTGTTTAGTCTTCTACTTTACAAAATGTGTTCATTAATCCTTTTGCTTATAAGAAAATGGCCAAATAAAGACTTTTTATATTTGTGATTAATGTTTTATTATTAAAATATTCAAAGTTAAAATATTGAAGATGATAAATTTATCATTTCATGCATATTAAAAAATCAAAAGTTGTAATATCAAATAACCTAACATCCATATTACCCACTAACTCATTCGTTCCCTAGACCTAAACAAAAATTCTAAAATCCCATTAACCCAACATTCGTGAACTGTCTCCACCCATTTCTAATAGTAAAATAGATAATTGAAAGAAAAGGGAATAAATAAAGACTTGTTTGATATTTGTAAGGATGATTGAATCCTTAAAAGATGACAAAAATTTTCAAAGATGATATTAAAAAAAATTAATATATTGCAACCGGTTAATTAAACAGGAAATAAATTATTTATTTAACTATCTGAATAGGAAAAAAATTAATTTCATTCAATGGATAATTTTTCGGTAAAATCCAACAAAATAAATAATTTAATCACATTTGAACTATCACCGTTATTAATTTATCTTAAAAAATACAAAAATAAGAAGGGATTAACATTTATTCGTTCCTAACCAGCAACCTAAAATAGTTTGTAGAAAAATATTACATATCATTAAGCAACCAAAAAATTGCCTCACAGAATTTTTTAAGAGTCCACAAAGTTCACATTTTAGCTTCAATCTCTCAAAAGCAATACAGGGTCATTTCCATATTTTATTCTATTGTTGCAGGAAAAAAAAACTAAGCAGAGGTGGAGAAAAAAGAGATAACGAAGGTGGACTTTTCGTATGAGTTAGAGATGAAGATAGAAATAGGGATCAACAAATTTTTATAGAGAAAGATGAGTGTGAATAAGAACGATGGTGAAGATTAGAATGTTAAAAAAAAAGATTTTAATATACTTTTGGGGCTTTCGAATGGATAGAGATTTTAAAAAGACTAAATAATACATTTTTTAAATTAGGAGACTAAATAATATATTTTGTATAAATAAAAGAATTAATGCGACTCTTCACTCTATAATTTAATAATTATTTAACATTTATAAATCTTTTTATTTAAATAATATATATAGACACATATCTCCATGTCATAAAATTTTAAAATTTATGATTCTGACCTTTAGATACATATTCATAGCTAACACCCGATATCGAGGCCATATGATATAGGTCATGATCATGCTATTGAGTATTTCACGAAAAATTAAAGAGTCTATGCCACATGCCCACATCTTGTAAAACCTAGCCCAATACCACAAATATAGAGGAGAGCAGAAAAGGACGTTAATGTATTGGGTGTGGGTTCTAGTCAATAGCTAACCTATCTCTATCTGCATAACCAACAGAATGCAGTTATTTTCTTTCACATGACAAGTTATGCATTGCTCCTTCTCTTAATGTGCCCTACTGAGCTCTCAAATTTACGCAGATGGTTGTTGATTTCACTGCTTCTTGGTGTGGACCATGCCGTTTCATTTCACCTTTTGTGAAGAAACTCACAAATGTTACAGGGTTTAGTACAGATCCTTATTTTTTTAAAAGGTATATTTTATTATCTTTTTTTTCAAGTGATATATCCTAAGTTTCCTACATTTTTAAAAAATATATTTAAATTTAATTTCTCAAAAAAAAATTGTCAATTTTTTAGCACATGATTCTCATGTGATTTTTTAGAGAGATAATTTTGGAATTTCAATATTTTTTTTATTGAAATAATTTTTTTTGAAAATCAGATTTTGATTAAAAAAATCATTTTTGAAAAAAAAAATTTGAAAAAAAATGTAATTTTTTTTTTTATAAATTTGGTCAGTTTTTTATTTAATTTTTTTTCTGTCACATAATTTAATTTTTAATTTTTTTTAGCAAAGAAAATTGAAATTTCAAAATTATCCTATTAAAAAATCACATTAAAACTATATGCCAAGAAATTTAATTTTTTAAAAAAAATTGAACTTAAGTGTACCTTTTGAAAAGCTAGAAGATTTAAGATGTACAACTTAAAAGAAAATGGACTAAAATATACCTTTTGTGCCCAATGTTATATTAGTCAGGTGGATGTAGATGCGGATGTATTGAAGGTGAATATCATTTTTTCACCTTTGAGAAAATACAACCTTATCCTATCTAATTGATTTAATATTTTTTCCAGAGCTTTTACTGCAAATTGTAAGCATAAGTAGTGATCATGATTCGTTTTTGTAGTCGGTTGCGCAAGATTGGGCTGTGGAGGCAATGCCAACCTTCATGTTACTGAAAAAAGGAAAGATTGTGGACAAGGTAGTTGGAGCAAAGAAAGACGAATTGCAACAAACTATGACAGAGACTATATATGCAAATCTCTAATCGAAAGCTATATAGACTTTACTCTCTATTCTAATTTGGACTCCTTTATTCTACAGCCTTTAAGACTGTACTAACAAGTAACTCCTGCCTACTTTACATTTATGTTTCAATCAGAAAATATTAATGCATAGTATTATTACTGTTTTATTTTCATGGTTTGTTCATTGCCAGTTCAGGAAAAGCATGTTCTTCTGTTCGAACCATGAAAACACTTCCAGTTAATAATCTCTCATATAACATCTTGTGGATCTTATAAATTAGAAGTGAGTTCCACAAATTATGGAAGAGCACATGAACTGTTGTATTATAGATCGTTGGAGATTCAAATGTTTCTTTGAACGATTTGGTTTTAGTCAAAGAACCGGAAATTAATCATGACTCTGTGTAACTGTCAGCTAAGCTTTTATGTTCCCATCAAGCACTCATAACCCCGAAGAGTAGATTTTCTTGGTCTCCGATGGTACATTATTTGCCCTACACACGGACCCTCAGACCCATTAAGGGCTTTTTGGGGTATTAATGTAATCCATTTTTCCTATGCTTATAATGGTAAAATTGGAGAAATTATTTGTAGTTTTTAAAATAAAATTGGAGAAATTATTTACATATTACATAAAAAGATCTTACAATCATAACAAAAAAAAATTATAAATATCTTAATACAAGGGATTTTGTCTAAAATAGGCAAAATCCTTAATATAGTTTAAAAAAGAGCAACCTTGTGTAAAAGTTTAGAAATAGGCAAAATTTTATTTACTCTCCCGGTAGCCGGTTTGGTTGGGTCATTTAGTTTCCCACCAAAATAATTTTCTTTCTTCTTCTCCCTCCAACTACGCACCCTCTCTTTTTCTCTTCACTGATCTTCTCACCATTGTTGCGTGTCATCGTGGAAAAATTATAAAAATGAGGTTAGTAATATCTTCCAACAATATTTGCAATTTTTATTAAGATGTAAATGTTGCAATTTGTACCAGGATTTTTAAATAATAACTACCAGAAAAATGCGATTGGGACTGATATATTTTCGGAAAATTTCCAACAATTTGCTTCATACTTTCGCGAGGAACTGATATGGGTATTATTTAAACAGATTTTTGGTTGAAAAACCGTATTAAACTGTTACCCCAATTCAATAATAATTAATAGAAACATATATTTTTGGCCGCGTGTAATCGAAACATTTATGAAATGCTATATTCAGTTTTTTATATGTGGGGGTATATGTGGTATATCTGAGGGTATATCTGGTATATCCGGTATATCTGGGGGTATATCTGGTATATCCGGTATTTCTGGGGGTATATCTGGTATATCTCATGGTATATCTGGTATATCTCAGGGTATATCTGGTATATCCGGTATTTCTGGGGGTATATCTGGTATATCTCAGGGTATATCTGGTATATCTGAGGGTATATCTGATATATCTGAGGGTATATCTGGTATATCTCAGGGTATATCTGGTATATCTCAGGGTATATCTGGTATATCTCACGGTATATCTGGTATATCTGGTATATCTCAGGGTATATCTGGTATATCTCACGGTATATCTGGTATTTCTGGGGGTATATCTGGTATATCTGAGGGTATATCTGGTATATCTCAGGGTATATCTGGTATATCTGGTATATCTGGTATATCTGAGGGTATATCTGGTATATCTCAGGGTATATCTGGTATATCTCAGGGTATATCTGGTATATCTCAGGGTATATCTGGTATATCTCACGGTATATCTGGTATATCTGGTATATCTCAGGGTATATCTGGTATATCTCACGGTATATCTGGTATTTCTGGGGGTATATCTGGTATATCTGAGGGTATATCTGGTATATCTCAGGGTATATCTGGTATATCTGGTATATCTGGTATATCTGAGGGTATATCTGGTATATCTCAGGGTATATCTGGTATATCTCAGGGTATATCTGGTATATCTCAGGGTATATCTGGTATATATGAGGTATATCTGGTATATCTCAGGGTATATCTGGTATATCTCACGGTATATCTGGTATATCTGGTATATCTCAGGGTATATCTGGTATATCTCACGGTATATCTGGTATTTCTGGGGGTATATCTGGTATATCTCAGGGTATATCTGGTATATCTCAGGGTATATCTGGTATATCTGAGGGTATATCTGGTATATCTCACGGTATATCTGGTATATATCAGGGTATATCTGGTATATCTCACGGTATATCTGGTATATCTCAGGGTATATCTGGTATATCTCACGGTATATCTGGTATATCTCACGGTATATCTGGTATATCTCACGGTATATCTGGTATATCTCAGTGAAATTATGATATATCTCACGGTATATCTGGTATATCTCAGGGTATATCTGGTATATCTCACGGTATATCTGGTATATCTATGTATATGTTGGTATATCTCCATCTATTACACATTTAATCAGGTATATATGTTATATACTAATAACGCAGTTCAATATGTTGTATATTATTTGATATATCAATTAAACTTTACGTATTTTTGAATGAGATAGACCTAATTATTTATAAACATTTTACAGAATGGATAGCCTTAGTATTCTAATCATTCACAATGGTAAATGGTCATTGAAGGATGGTAAAAAAGTATATCAAGGAGGTGAAGGTTTGGTGATGAAGATAAAAAAAGGATGGTTGTATAATGAACTTAAAGAAAAGTTGTTTCTCAAGTTAAAGATGGATAAGTTCAAGTATGAACTTGAAGTGAGATACTTCTATAAGAATGATTTGACATTACCATCTGTTTTAATAGGTGATGATGAAGAATTGGAAGAGTTTTTTGACCTTCACGTTGAAGATAATGAAAGGAAGGCTGTTCTATATGTCACAAAAAATGTGATAAGATCTGTAGGTACAAGTAATTCTATTTGCCATGAGCAAGTTTTTAATACCGGAGGCCGTAATGTAAATTTCTTGAGCGATACTAATATGCAAGAAGGATCTCAAAATCCAAATGGTGGTTGCGATAATGTACTTGATAGTATTCGTGATGATGTAGATCACAATTTAGTTCCGCCGCAAATGGGTGATGAAGGAGATATTGATATGATTAGAGAATATGAATTACCAGATATACCTGTCAACGAAAACGTTGATCGTGATATGTCCTCAATGGGAGGTTTGCATGCAATTCATAATGAAAGGACACAAGTTGAAACAGAAAGGGTCATTGTTAGAAATCATGAGAATTATGGTTTATCCCAGTCTGAAGGAAGAACTGTAATTAGAAACAATAATGAATTAGGTATCGGTCCATCCAGTACACCCACAGAGATTATTTCTAATGGTGACGTTTCGTCGTCTGTGGCACATGTTGAGCTTGATTTGAAAGTTGATCAAGTGTTTGACAATAAGATAGATTTCACAACACATGTCGGTCTTTATGCCATAAGAAACAGATTTGAGACGAGGACACTGACTAGTAGGAAAGACCGTGTTCTAATACGTTGCATTCAATCTACTTGTAGTTGGATGATTAGATGTAATAGGATCACTGGATCTGATAGGTTCAGGGTAAAAGAATACGAATCAAGACATACTTGTGATCCTAACAATTACATGAGGAAGAATAGGACTGCAACCTCAAGAGTGATAGGAAATGCCATAAAAATGAAGTTGGTCCGACCAGGAAGAATTTATAAGCCCAAAGATATTATTGATGATTGTCAAAATGAGTTTGGGATTGAGATTGGTTACACCACAGCATACAGATCGAAAGAGAAGGCTCTTTATTTGCTACGTGGCAGTGAAGAGGAATCATTCCTGAAGCTTCCTTCCTACTGTCATGTTTTGAAGGAAAGAAATCCTGGTAGCGTGACACATATTGAAGTTGACCAGTCCGGAAGATTTAAGTACTTTTTTTTGGCACTAGGTCCATGTATCAGAGGTTTTTTATCTTGTATAAGACATGTAATTACAGTCGACGGTGCATTCCTATCAGGTAGGTATGCTGGGACATTATTCGTAGCAAATGCTTCAGATGGAAATAACAACATATATCCATTGGCCATTGGTGTTGGAGATTCTGAGAATAATGAAGCCTGGGAATGGTTTTTGTTAAAACTATCCGGTATATTTGGGCACATTGATGATCTTGTTATTGTTTCAGATAGACACCAAAGCATTATACAATCTGTTCCTAAGGCATTCCCCAATGCTTTGCATGGATATTGTGCATTTCACATGGAGATGAATTTGAACCACAAATTTAAGAATCCTGATATCACACCTTTGTTCAGATGTTGCGCAAGGGCATATACGAAGCGTGAATTTGACAAATACATGGGGGATTTGAGACTGATCGATCCTGATATAGAGAAGTACTTATTGGAAGCAGGTAAAGACAAGTGGTCAAGATTTCATTTTCCTGGGAACAGATACGGTATAATGACCACAAATGGTTCAGAGTCATTTAATAATGTCATGAAATCTGCTCGTGAGTTACCTATAACCATGCTTGCTGAGTACTACCGTAGCAAAATACAACATTGGTTTGTCGAACGTAGGGAGGTTGGGATGAGATGGGGAACTCGATTACTTACCGATGAGGTCGACTCAATTATGCGTGCAAATCACAATAAGTCCTTAAGGTACAGGGTTTTCAGAATTAATGCACATGTTTTCCAGGTATGGGATCGTACATCATTATATTGTTATTGAATTTTTAAATATGTCAATTTAATAGCGCATGTGTTTTAATTACTTCTAATGTTTAAACCATCTATTTAACTAGTTCATTTATATGATGTCAGGTTGTACACGGTGATACTAGTCAAGATGTTGATCTACTGAACAGAAGTTGTAGCTGCAGGGAATTTGATGTTCACAAAATCCCCTGTTGTCATGCCATTGCAGCGGCCCGTTTTCAAGATGTTGATGTCCAGTCCTTGGTTGACCGATTATACACAGTCAATTGTTATATTATCGCATATGCGGAGGCAATTTTTCCAGCAACTGACAATGGTCAGTGGGACATTCCAGAAGAAATCATGGACCTAGTTGAACTTCCTCCTAACACAAAGAGAAAATCTGGCAGACCACGAAAGCGACGCATACGTTCACATGGGGAAGTAATAAAGAAGTTAATGTTGTGCAGTCGTTGTGGAATTAGTGGTCATAACAGAAGGACTTGTAATGTTTTTCGTCAGATGATTGTAGAACCTTCCCTACCTTCTCAAGAATGAAGATTTTCATGTACCCTGTAATATTTTATGCTGATTTCAAGTTGAACATTTATGTATCTGAATTTTGCATTAATGATAGTGTTATATTATGCCCTGTCTCTAAATTTTCATGTACCACGTATATGAGATATGTGTTGTTATATTATTTTATAAGATATACCATGAGATATAACCCCATATACCATGAGATATACCATAATTACCGTGAGATATACCATAATTTCACTGAGATATACCAGATATACCCTCAGATATACCAGATATACCCCCAGATATACCAGATATACCCTGAGATATACCAGATATACCCTGAGATATACCAGATATACCCTCAGATATACCAGATATACCGTGAGATATACCATAATTTCACTGAGATATACCAGATATACCAGATATACCGTGAGATATACCATAATTTCACTGAGATATACCAGATATACCAGATATACCCTCAGATATACCATAATTTCACTGAGATATACCAGATATACCAGATATACCCCCAGATATACCAGATATACCCTGAGATATACCAGATATACCCCCAGATATACCAGATATACCCTGAGATATACCAGATATACCCTGAGATATACCAGATATACCCTCAGATATACCAGATATACCAGATATACCGTGAGATATACCATAATTTCACTGAGATATACCAGATATACCAGATATACCCTCAGATATACCATAATTTCACTGAGATATACCAGATATACCAGATATACCCTGAGATATACCAGATATACCAGATATACCGTGAGATATACCATAATTTCACTGAGATATACCAGATATACCAGATATACCCTCAGATATACCAGATATACCCTCAGATATACCAGATATACCCTGAGATATACCAGATATACCAGATATACCCTCAGATATACCAGATATACCCTGAGATATACCAGATATACCAGATATACCGTGAGATATACCAGATATACCGTGAGATATACCAGATATACCAGATATACCGTGAGATATACCAGATATACCAGATATACCCCCAGATATACCAGATATACCCTGAGATATACCAGATATACCCTGAGATATACCAGATATACCCTGAGATATACCAGATATACCCTCAGATATACCAGATATACCGTGAGATATACCATAATTTCACTGAGATATACCAGATATACCAGATATACCGTGAGATATACCATAATTTCACTGAGATATACCAGATATACCCTGAGATATACCAGATATACCAGATATACCGTGAGATATACCAGATATACCCTGAGATATACCAGATATACCAGATATACCCTCAGATATACCAGATATACCCTGAGATATACCAGATATACCAGATATACCGTGAGATATACCAGATATACCAGATATACCGTGAGATATCTCAGATATACCAGATATACCCCCAGATATACCAGATATACCCTAAGATATACCAGATATACCCTCAGATATACCAGATATACCAGATATACCCCCAGATATACCAGATATACCCTGAGATATACCAGATATACCCTGAGATATACCAGATATACCCTGAGATATACCAGATATACCAGATATACCGTGAGATATACCAGATATACCAGATATACCAGATATACCAGATATACCGTGAGATATACCATAATTTCACTGAGATATACCAGATATATCAGATATACCCTCAGATATACCAGATATACCCTCAGATATACTAGATATACCAAAAAATTTCACTACGAATGAGTTCCAGAACTACAAAAAATTTATCCCAAAATTTGGATATTACAATTTCAGTAACAGATGGAATAAATCATAACCAAAACCGATTTCCTTCATTTCATTATTACACCAAAGTAATGTATGAGTACAATTTTACATAAATTGATCACATATATAATTACAAACATTACATAAATGTTCTCATAACCATTACATTTACAGATAGTAACCGATTTACAATATTTGAAGCACGTAATCCATGATACTAAGCCTATGTCAAGCTGCATAAAAGTTCACAACAAAGCACTCCAGAGAAAGCCTAAATAGGCATTGTTGTTGCCTCTGTTGAGTGATATACCAGTTAGTCTTTACAAGAATGAAGCAACATCAGATACCATTTGGAAGTTGCTTACAACCTACCAAAAAAGTGTTATATTATCAGTACAGCCAACAGAAAAATAACCAGATAACAGATATACCAAATATGGGCCATAAAAAATAAAACTAATAAGTTTATATATATGCCATACCCGTTAAGTTGTAAAATGCACAAAAATACCTTAACACATAAAGTCCATACGGTATAATACATAAATGTTCTGCAACACAGAATCATAATCAAGTAGTTGATCAATTATATAAAAATATAATCTTTATTGCATACCAGATTAAACAATTATGTATTCATCGTCCGCAAAGAAAAGTTCACAACAAAGTTTCTTTCTGAAGAAACCTATAGCCTCGTCTTTGATGTCAGTCAGTGGCTTCTCATTTACTAAATACTCAATGAACTTCAGTGCATATATGCCACAGTCACCCCTGTGTAATATATTGAAGTAAACAATAAGTCCGTATAAGTAATGCAATATAACTTATGGTATATCTCACTTAAATCGATGTCACTAACCAAATAATAAAATATACTTACACTTGAACTTGCTGTGGAACAGCTATTGCATTACGATATATGGGCCACTTCTCTATGATTTTGTCATGTTCAACCACATCCAAGTTATGAATCAAGTTTGGGATCATGACAGATAAATTATGTAACCTTTTCTTGAGAGCTCCATCTCTTATGTGTTTAGGAAGTGAATCATATACGTTAATTTGTTGTTGTCTGATGTCAAGTCCGATAGCGATCCAATGACCCTTCTCCAATATAACACCATATATATTGGAGACACGAATCCATGGTTTACCTATATCAGGCCGGACACCTGTTTCAAAACAAACAAGAAATTTATATTATCATATGAAACGATAAAATGTTCAAGTTTTCCCAGATATGCAACACAGAATCATAAGTTTAAAAGTATTTTACCAGTCACGTAATCAAACCACTTCTTATCATTCAACCAAAAAGACAAGTGGTCATTCTTCTTCAACTTCTTCCATTCACTTCCACTTGCATCGATGTAAGCCTACATTTTAAAATATAGTAATTTTAAAGAAAATTTGTTACATCATCTGCAAATTGACCAGATATGACATAGAAAAGTACGATATATACAACATATTTTTAAATTTACCCTCAGATATACTAAGTAAAAGTCTTACCCAAAACGACGAGTCTACAGTTGTCCAATTGTTATTTAGGAACAAGTGCGGATGAAGTTCCTCTTTCTTCCTCAACAGCCATAGTCCGCAATCTATGTGCTGAAGTTATTTTGCCAATTTAAAATTACGCATCGTTGATACCAGACATATGAGATATATGTGTTGTTAGTTTCACTTTAGAATACCAAATATATTGAATAACAATCCATAAACCAAATAACAACATATAACCAGATATATCCATAAATGAACATAACCAAAACATGTACCTCATTGAGTAAAGATGATTGTGGTTTCAATATACGATGAAACCAAGTAGAGTTAGCCATACCCTTACTTGGGCAACCAACAATAATACTTTCCCTACATTTTGAAGAATAACAAAGACATCAATAATTAACCATATTACGTGGGTTAAAAAAAATACCCTCAAATTGGATGAATAAATAAGACAATAAGTAGTAGGAAATACATACTGGTTGTCGTTATAATGTTGATATAACCATTCCAAGAAGTAGGTATATCTGGATTCATCAAACCCTCTCATCGGATCATACACACCAGCTTGTTGTGCTTGGTCCGATTGGTGGGACTTTATTGATATACCTGATTTCCTCTTCGGCTGCACATATGGGGATTTTAGGGAGGGACCAACTTTTCTCTTCCTCCTACTATATATATTACCAAAGGGTGCGGACGTGCCAGTCGAACTAACGCCCTTTGATGGTATCGAACCTAATCGCACTGAGGTGGTACCGGTGCGGATAGGGGCAGCCTCTAAAATATATTCCAAAGTAGAAAAATCCAGACCTGCCAAGTTATCATCTACTTCGGTTGCATGGACTGGCTGCTTTCCAAGGTTCAGTTCAGTGGGACATTCTTCAGTCACACCCACTGATTCTTCCTGATGATCAGAATGAACCTTGGTTGTTTCCTCCCCAATTTCTTCTGTGCTCAACAAAATCATTTCTCTGCATGTATCAGTACCCACTACTGCTTCTTCCGTGGACGTCACATCATCTTCGTCCACTAAAATATGTACAGAGGCCACCTTACGTGGGTCAGTAAGTGGGACACTTTTTTTCCTGGACGAGTTCCCACCAGGTTTCACTGCATCTATATCTGTTGCAGTCTTTTGTTGTTGTCTCAACAACTGATTCAACACATCCTTCATCCAATTTTGGTTTTCTTTTATTGAGATGACCTCCTTCTTCAATTCTCGAAGCTCTTGCAACACCTAAAATTACAAAGCATAAAAATTTATTCGTACAAGGTTGCAATTAATGACATAAACTAATTAAAAGTCCAAGGGTTTTATATGTGCCGTATTATATTACCTCCATAATGGAAGTTGATGAATGAGATGAAGGTTCATCTTTTTGGACTTCAGGGATAGGGTCACTTTTATCACCACTGTGACCAGATGTGTGTTGATCTTCATCGCCTTTGGAAGGCAACTCATGAGATAAGCCACTAACGTTTGGCACACCAAGGCCAGGTTGCAGCCTCGCATATTGTTGTGCCGAAATTAAGTACGGACTCTTTATCTCCGATTCATTAGGAGTGAGTCTCGTCAGCATATGAAACTGTATCATATACAACGGAAACATATACCAGTTAGTTAAGTACAATCGAAAATATAAATAAAATAAATTTAATAACAAAAACATATAGGCAACAAACTTACATCTGAAGCCTGGAATATTTTATGGTTTATGTCCCAAAACTTCAAATAGTGCCCCTTCTTTTGATTCTCCCAGCGTAATATCCTGGGCAATGCATCTGGAGACGTACAAGTTGCTAAATCAGTAATAGGCACTTGTATGGCCTCGTAGGCCCAAACTTGCAGTGCCCAAGAAAAACCATAGACACTGTAAGTTGAAGCGACCCCTCCAACTTTTTGAAGATTAATATTCTTCAACCTCCTTACGGTGAAGTCATAGACTATCTTACCCCAGGGGTAGATATTAAACTTGTCAACGTCTTCAACTAAATCCAAATATTCATCATTAATGGCCCTCAAATTATGATCGGCCAAAAGAATTATTTCCAGAGTATATATCAGAGCCAACCTCAAAACATCTTCAGGCTCTGTGGACAATGGAAGGTTTGCAAATACCTTCTCCAACTCCACTTTCTTTATTGGCCTATCGGTCTTGAAGAAATTTTTACGCAAACGGCCACTTTGAGCTGGACTTCCTTCGTCACCGATAAACATCATACCGGTGATTAGGCTAAACTCTTCGTATCCAAAGAGGTGGGGTGCACCATTTACAATAACTCGGAGTTCTTTCCCCGATTGATCTCTATCTTGCATCAATAATATATGATGCAAGAATCCAGCTGTAAACTCTATATGTTTCATCCTTGTGATGAAACCAAAACATAAGCCCTGAAATCTATTCAGTAACCCAAATCCTTGTAGGGTCGTCTTCAATGTTGCAAAATTTTGAAGACGTGATATGTTGGTTATTTTACCAACATAATAATCGGATGAGGAGACATAAGGCACGAATGAGATTTTTCCTGCCATTTCCTGCATATTTAACATTTACGGAAAACAATTTCATTAATACTTGTGAACAGGTATACAAAAATTACAATATATATGCGAAAAACATCAATCACATTAAACCAACATAAAAATACATCAAATTTAGGTTCATATAAATGAAACTTATAGAAATACACCAATATATACCACATATACCTTGAGATATACCAGATATACTCCGAGATATACCAGATATACCATGAAATATACCAGATATACCATGAAATATACCAGATATACCAGATATACCATGAGATATACCAGGAGATATACCAGATATACCAGGAGATATACCAGATATACCAGGAGATATACCAGATATACCAGATATACCGTGAGATATACCATAATTTCACTGAGATATACCAGATATACCCTGAGATATACCAGATATACCGTGAGATATACCATAATTTCACTGAGATATACCAGATATACCAGATATACCCTGAGATATACCAGATACACCCTGAGATATACCAGATATACCCTGAGATATACCAGATATACCCTGAGATATACCAGATATACTAGATATACCGTGAGATATACCAGATATACCCTGAGATATACCAGATATACCCCCAGATATACCAGATATACCCCCAGATATACCAGATATACCCTGAGATATACCAGATATACCATGAGATATACCAGATATTCACTGAGATATACCAGATATACCATGAGATATACCAGATATACCAGATATACCGTGGGATATACCAGATATACCATGAGATATACCAGATATACCAGATATACCCCCAGATATACCAGACACAACACAAAATATACCAGATATACCAGATATACCATGAGATATACCAGATATACCCCGAGATATACCAGATATACCCCCAGATATACCAGATATACCATGAGATATACCAGATATACCAGATATACCGTGAGATATACCAGATATACCCTGAGATATACCAGATATACCAGATATACCGTGAGATATACCAGATATACCCTGAGATATACCATAATTTCACTGAGATATACCAGATATACCAGATATACCCTGAGATATACCATAATTTCACTGAGATATACCAGATATACCCTCAGATATACCAGATATACCGTGAGATATACCATAATTTCACTGAGATATACCAGATATACCCTGAGATATACCATAATTTCACTGAGATATACCAGATATACCCTCAGATATACCAGATATACCGTGAGATATACCATAATTTCACTGAGATATACCAGATATACCAGATATACCATGAGATATACCAGATATACCAGATATACCGTGGGATATACCAGAAATACCCCCAGATATACCAGATATACCATGAGATATACCAGATATACCGTGAGATATACCAGATATACCCCCAGATATACCAGATATAACACAAAATATACCAGATATACCATGAGATATACCAGATATACCGTGAGATATACCAGATATACCCCCAAATATACCAGACATAACACAAAATATACCAGATATACCAGATATACCATGAGATATACCAGATATACCATGAGATATACCAGATATACCCCGAGATATACCAGATATACCATGAGATATACCAGATATACCGTGAGATATACCTCATATATACCAGATATACCCTGAGATATACAAGATATACCAGATATACCCTGAGATATACCAGATATACCATGAGATATACCAGATATACCGTGAGATATACCTCATATATACCAGATATACCCTGAGATATACCAGATATACCAGATATACCCTGAGATATACCAGATATACCATGAGATATACCAGATATACCCCGAGATATACCAGATATACCATGAGATATACCAGATATACCAGATATACCCTGAGATATACCAGATATACCCTGAGATATACCAGATATACCCTCAGATATACCAGATATACCAGATATACCGTGAGATATACCAGATATACCCTGAGATATACCAGATATACCATGAGATATACCAGATATACCACTGATATACCCCCAGATAATGTTATTCATGATTAACAACCAGATATACCAGAAATCAGATTATCCATCCATAATTACAAAATCCCAATATTACAAAACCTACATTTTACATAAACATTTAACCTTAAACCAACATTTTACAAAAAACCATACAAAAATAAGGGATTTTCGTTGAGTTTCAACGAAAACCCAATTAAAAACCAAACTGCATAGCTTCAAAAGGTGAGTAATGGTCGAGTGTTTTCGTGCAAGGAAGACAAATTTGTTTAAAATACTTACCGAATAATGCAGAGCTTCAAAAGTTGATAGTAATGGTCGAGTGTTTTCTGCGTTGATACTGTTCGTCTTCTTCCTCAATCGAAAATGGGAGAGCTTCGCTAATACCAGATAGTGACGAGGGATTCTTGAGAGGTAGAGTAATGCTAGTTGTGGGTTTGTTTGAACTGTTCGATTTCTTTATTTCAAACGGTTTAAAGAGTTACCGGCTACCAAATGGGTCTTTGGGTGGGCGGTTAAAAAAAGCCCATTTTTAAACTTTTACGTAAGGTTGCCCTTTTTTAAACTATATTAAGGATTTTGCCTATTTTAGACAAAATCCCTTAATACAAGAAATGTATAAACACAAGATTTTGTACATAGTACATAAATAATTTTTTCATTCTATACATAGAACAGAAAAAACCTAAAAACCATAACAAATAAATTCTAAATATGAAAGCAAGATTTTATACATGATACACATAATATTTTCTTTCCGTACATGTTACAGAAAAAATTTGGAAAACACAACCAAGAAATTCTAAATATCTTAATGCAAAAAATATATGAACCCAAAATTATGTACATAATACAAAAAGAATATTTTTATTATATACATCTCGCAAAAAAAAAAACATGTTACTTTTGTTCTTTTTATTATTAGATGCAAAATACCCACCGTAACGAGTCCTTTTTAGTTCTTTTATTCTTCTGTTTCTTTTCTTGATTTGTCAATCAGAGAGACTATAACTGCATGCAAACTGTTGGATTTCAAGGGGTGGATAGTTATTTATGATCCGTTTGCTTGTGCACGCACTAAAAGTGCTTTTGAGAATAAACGCATAACTAGTGCTTCTATTTTTTAGGTGAAACATATAACTAGCACTTTTGTGACGAAGCACAAACGTGCATTTTGAATCTTAAAAATACTTGTTACAAATTTTTCATGTTTGGTTCAATTGCACCTTTTTACCATCAAAAGTACTTTACAGATTTCAAAAGCAAAAATAAACATACCAAGTGTCGTAAAACGTGGACCATAAGTGAAAATATGTCAGATACAAAAAGAGGGAAATTTTGAGCCTAGATGCACAAGAGGACAGGTTAGTTAGTAGGAATCAAAACAACACAGGAAAACATGGACAAGATGATAAGTCTCCTTTAAACCTTGGTACTACACATAAGACAATGGTCACACTAGGATCCACTCCCAATATGAACCTACTCACCTGATTGGAGTTTGATTTTTCTCCAACAAGGCAATACACTCAACAAGAAAAGAAAAAGAAAAAAAGAAGCTACTAACACTCTCAGTTTCCCGGTGCCCATTTCCAGTTAAAAGACCAGGGACCGGGGCTTGAAACCTACCTCAAGGATCCAAATTGCAGGATCCTTAGGATGTACAAACTCAACAACCTAACTCATTATTGTACATTGAATCTCATTAGAGTCCCACGTAAATTAACTGATTGCCTTTGGCACTAAACAACATACACCAAGAGCTACTATGCCTAGAAAAATGATGCACTCAATCTAAACTAAATTGTTTCCTTTTCTACACTTATCTTTGTCAATCTTTTCTCTTTGGACCTTTATTTGATGGTGTTTAGTAAAGTTACTTAGATTTCACATTCATGGCCTTTTATGCTTACCTAATTAACCCCTCCGATTTGTGTGGTTGGGGGAGCACAGACTGCTTCAACTGAAAGTCGCTTCAAAACCTTTGGACATGGATCGCCGAAGTTACTGTTTGATATGGTGACTGCACATCTCTGTTTCCCTATACACCTCTGTGTAAAAAAGAAATGAAATGTTCAAACATGGTTCAAGAAAACAGTACGGCGAACAAATAGGTTTTGAAACACATTGAAGAATCATAAACAACCTTCTCAATAACAGAATGCGAGGTATGGGCATGACAAAGTCCTTGTTGGTAACTCCCACAAGTTCCCGAAGGAGTTCCAAAGCTTGCAAATTTAATGGAAGAGATTGTCTGGCCTTGGCTACATCGAAGGTGAACTTTGGGACTACGGAATTCTTCTGCCTTTCCATAGCTTTCAATCTGCCAATTCTTTATATTTGGGTGGTACTCTGCAACTTCTGCGCAAACACTCGACACTGATCTCTTGACAAAAGAAATTCTTGAAGGATTTCCCCCAAGTTCCTCAAAAATTACCAATAGATTGTGTGTTGGCTTCAGCCAAGACCGAGGGACGTGGTACCTGAAAATGAATAGGTGCAAATATCTAAGAAAGATAATTTTTTCCTTAAGTAAGCCACTAAATGCATCAAAGTTTATACACAATTCATACCATCTCTGGGTAGGTTGGCCACAACCAACTTGACACTTATTAGGTTTAAAATTTCCAGCATAACTGCACCCATTGCAGTTACCACTGGCGTAAGCAGTCCAGTATCTCCCAATACTCTGCCCATTAATCCATAATTGACCTTTTCCCATGCCCTCCATATCCAAAGCAAGTGGCTCATCTCCTCTGGGCGCATTAAAGTAAGTCTGCAAATTGGTGTGAATTTTAAGAATACAATTGAATTGCGCTTTATTAGACCAGCGTGTCAGAACTTCCAAAATTGTAGTTGCATACCTTATGCCAAGTCAATGGTTGCCGTCTTTCTGCAACTAATGATGCACTTGTCCATTCAACAGAGGAAATACTATTTGGAGACACAAGATCTAACGACTCTCCTTTTAGTCCAACCTGTTTAAAATGGAAGACATTTATACATGTGTGTATATATATATTTCTTCAAACTAACGACCACCAATATGAATAGTAAAGTACCTGGTATGTCCATTTTTGCCATGATAAGTCTAATTTACCCTGATTAAGACCATGTAGAGCAACTGGACCAAGGATTCCTGTGTTCCATTCCTCGAAATGTCCCCCCACATTCTTTGACAAAAAAAGAACAAAGAGAGACTCAGTTAAGAGAAAAATACATATAAAAACAGAGAGAAGACATTTTATGCAGATGAGATTTTATACAGCCCAAATCATTGAAGCAATAAAAATTATTTACAGGGATAATAATAATAATTGGTTTTATAAGATAAGAACAAATTGTGTTAAATTCTAAAAGGTAAAGAAGAAACAAACCGGCAATCCCATAGCAACACTGAGCAGGGCAATTGTGTTAGTTCCGGCATGTAGATTGACCTTGCCAATATATCTGAATCTCCTGTCCTCCCTTGTCCCAAAAGCAGAACCTGTCAGAAAATATGTCAAACTTGTTCTCGCTAGTTAAATAAAATAAAATCCATGCAAAAATTAAAAATAAAAATTCAAAGCTATACCTGATAGCTGTCCGTTGGTGAAGACATGAACAGCATGACCGGTGGATTGAACAATAAGAGTGGGGAGTTCCCCTCCACGCAGGAACGATTCAGATGAGCCTATATCAATGCTATAGACACAATGAAAAATGAAGACGTGATTAGAATGCTGAACTAACAGCTCTCACTAGATTCTTCATCTAATTGTCGAGTCAAATTCTCATGTTTCATTTAGGTGTGCCATTGAATGTGTCCTCAATAATCAGCAATCAAGTGGAAGTAGCAGAAAAAGTCAATAAATTTGTGTGTTATCATTTGATTGATAGCAAATATGACAAACTACAAATGGAACACGTGAACTGTAATCCTAATTATGACAATGAGAGACTCATGCTGGCATGTCCAGGTGATATATACTAGTCTTCTCTAAAAAATTTCAAAGCATAATTTTTTTTATTAATATTGCTAATGTTCAAAAGGGTACTGTTCTTGGACCAAAAATGGGTACTGTTTGGTAATTTTCTGAAGATTTAATCGAAAACATAATTTGTATTTTTTGAGCTGGAACTTCTTAAAAAGTGGGTAAGAATTTGACAAAGAAATTAGTAAGTGATGAATTGAGTTGCCCAACCAAAGTTCATCTTACTTAGTTGTGTACCACAGGTAATCACTACTGTCCCTTGTGATGTTTATCTGTTCCAAGAGACCAGGAGCTGAGAATGCTGAGCTGTCATCCAGAGAAGATATGTCTTCATTGTAACTTTCCCATGAGAACATCTCCGTATTTGTTGGCAACATTTGCAGCTGTGACGTTTGAACTCCCACCTAAGGAAGGGAGAAGAAGTGGCATGCTAATTGTTATCTGAAGAGTTCTTAATATTTATTATCCGACTGAAAGTGAACTCATATACTAATCAATGAATGATACATCAAAGATTACTTGACAAATAGTTCAGACCTTTGCAGTATTGAAAACTTCGTTTCTGCAATCTGGAAGAATGCTAATGGACCAAGGAGGCAAGTTGTAATGCATGTTATTAAACATCACCCTTGCAGCTGATTTTGTATCGTAATTTGCAAGAAAAGCAGCACATTTTCCTGATTCTGAAGTGTATGAGTGAGCCTAGAATCGCAATTGCCTTGATCAGTAAATAGTAAGTCATACAACATCATAAACTGACAATATTCGAGTACAAGCAAAAAAACCTGTTGGTAATTCCCCAAAGAAGTAACTATAGGATCAGCTGAAACTAAAGCCTGCTCACTCAACTTAATAGCTCTGTGCAGCTCTTTAAGATGACCATACTTCGGTTGTCTGATTAAACCTAACAATTTTGCAGTGAAGCAGTTAGATATATTTTATCATTCCAGTTAGATATAGAGTGGCAATTTTTGATACATGAGCATAATTATGACACAACAAAAGAAGCAATATACATTCAAAGCTCCTGCTATTTCTAACTGTTATAAATAAATAACAGCACCAAAAATTTAGCAATTTTTTTTTAATGTGTTAACAGACACACAAAAGTGGCACGATAATGACACAATTGCCACCCTAACTCCAAATTCTGTAGTTGAATTTACAACAAACTTCAAGGAAGTAGATTGGTTTACTAATTCTCACCGTATTCATCTAGAGGAGCATCATAATCATAACTAGTAGTGATGAAGGGGCCTCCTGCTGAGCGTCCAAAATTAGTACCTCCATGATACTGCATCAAAGAAAGTTGTAGGAATTGATGTTGCTATCTTTTAGTTTCCTGCATTTTTAATTTTCTGAATCCAAAGAAAAAACACTCAGACTACTCACCATGTAGTAGTTGACAAAGGATCCTCCTTTCTGTATGAATTTAGCAACTGCAAATGCTAAATCCTGAACTGGTCGCTGGTGAATTGGGATACCGAACTCTGTGAACCTTCAAATTTTATAAATAAAAAAAGAACGTGAATTATCATGACTTAATTAAAAAACTTGAGATTATAAAACAAGAGGAAGAATACATACCAGCCACTCCAAGCTTCTGTCCAAATTGTAGGCTTGTAGGGTTTATTAGGTGAGAAAGAATCACAGTAAAATCCATTGCATGTGTTTATCTGTCCCAAGTACCAACAAAGCAGATTATTTTAGCAACCCTTTGCAGAATGTGGCAAGAAAATTAGAAGAAACTTCAAGCTTTCTAAAGATAACTCTATAAACATTATAATTACTCGATATAAATCACTAATGAAGGTGAAATGCAGCAAAAATGCTTACCACTGGATCTGGAGCATCATCTTCCTTGCACATCACCCAGGGAACTCCGGTATCCAACCCAACAGCCATATTTGCTGCCCACCTCATATAATTGTATCCAGCAGCCCCATATAACTTACTTTGTACTCCATACTCGTTCTCAATCTAAGAAAACATAATTTGCAAAAACTATACTTAGAATTCGACAAAAAACAATGGTAAAATTCACTGCCACCTGGCTGAATCTGAATTTGACCTCCGACCATTAAGTCCGGTAAATTTAATAATTCACGCATGGTTAGTGTAAAGATTTTTGGAGCTTATTGTCATGTCCTGTATATGTTGAGCTCCAAGAAGAAAGAACGAACACAATGATAATTTGGAAAACCCACATATCATACCTGAGAAAGTATGATTGGGCCACCCTGGGACTCAAACAACTTTTCTTTCTTCATCATTCCCACAATCTTTTCAGTGAAACCTTGCATTGCCCTCTGCAACAACATAAAATGTACTTGTTGTAGTCAGACTAACACAAAAATTCCTTCATATGTTCCTCAAAATATTTTTAAGACTATAAAGCGCAATACTGACAGTTAAAATATGCTTCTGAACTAAATAAAAAATAAATAAATTTTCCATAAATGCTTTTAGCCCAGAAAGAACATTTTATGCTTAACGTAGCACAAATGTGCTTCTCTTAAAACACTGTCCTCTAAAAACCCTTCTGATTAAAAATACTTTTAGAAGAAGCACACAAAAAAAAAAAACCAATGTTGGTTATGGTCCTATGGAGTAAAAGCAAGCTGAAAGAAACAAGCAAATTAGGAAGCAACACCTTGAATGGCTCATTATCTGTTCTGAAACTGATGCCAGGAACATACTTTAGCCAAACAGGAAACCCTCTGCACATATATAAATCAGAAAATTTTAGAGCAATAATGGTAAAGTAAATCTCAGTTACATCCAACCCCATGCTACAAAATTACTCACCAGAAAAGTAAAATAACAAGTAACTAAACAAGATTATAAGAAATTTCACAGTTAATACCCTCACTTCCAAAAAGAAAAGGAGAGTAAAACGGACAGACAGATCTAGAAAAAGATGAACCAGTGAAAGGAAAAAAAATTGAGTACCCAAAATTCCATTCTGCACAAACATAAGGTCCAATGCGAAGATTAGCAAAGAGTCCAGCCTTCTTAATCATTTTTATGAACCTAACCAGATCATATCTTCCCTCAAAATTGTACTGAAACACAAACAAATCAGTGTAAGATGGACAAAATAGAGCATACATGCAACATTAAATAGTATAAGAGGGTGTGAAGATAAAAAGTACATTGCCAGGAGAAGGCTCATGCACATTCCAGAAAACATAAGTCTCGATAACATCTAGACCTCCATCTTTTGCCTTCTCTATCAGATCTTCCCACATCTAAAATAAGACCACATTCCTCAAAATAAATCAGAAATAAAAAGTAGGGGAAAAGGTGCAAGCTTTGCAAGCAAAAACAAATATTTAGGGGGAAAAAATGGAAAATCTGGGAAATTAAAAGTGGGTACCTCAGGAGTGCTTCTGGGGTAATGTATGGAACCAGATAAGAGGATTCTCCTCTGCCCATTAATCAAAATGGCCTTCCTATCATAAGTGACACTACATTGAATCAGCTTAAAACCCAAAAGCCAAACCAAGCCAATAAACAAGCAAAACTTGGAAACCGGGTTGAATTCCATTTTCAATCTGGTGTGAGTATAGTCAAAATGAAGCTGAACCCAAATAAGAAAATGGTGAAATATAGGGCAAGAATAAAAGATAAATGATGTAGGGCGGAGAAGCCGAGGACGAGGAGGGTTGTGTTCTGTCTATTGCGTTGAGCTACTTTAAGAGTGTGGAAAGCGGCAAAAGCAAATGCAAGAATGCCCATTTCTTCTTTGGATTCCACACTCAAGAGTTATGAGACTACGAGCTAAGATAATATATAGAAGTAGTATAATAATGCCCAGCTTTTAACTACTCACACAGTCCACAAGTGTCGAGGGTCATCCACTGCCCCTTGTGTCTGTGAGCTACAAAAGAAGTAAACACTAAAACCTACCAAAAGGTGGAAAAGGCAAAAACTGAGTAAAATGAACTAGCTTTACACAGTGCTAAATGTGATTGT
The DNA here is from genome assembly GCA_029378325.1 of Elaeagnus macrophylla. NCBI lineage: Eukaryota > Viridiplantae > Streptophyta > Magnoliopsida > Rosales > Elaeagnaceae > Elaeagnus > Elaeagnus macrophylla. Next base: position 35,911,916 of record CM055642.1, read on the forward strand.
AAGAATTAAGAGGTCATTTTTAGCACGCGTTACTGAATCTTTCAATAAAAGTGCAATTTCAATGTTTTTTCCATTTTTTCTCTCCCTATTTTTATTATTTCCTAATCTAGAGATTAACAGCTAGTTGCTGTTTCTCTTTTTATTAAGATAATAAATAACAATTATTTGATAACAATTTTAATTTTTAATTTTTTTATAATTATTTTTAATCAAGTTTACTTAATAATTGTTTATAATTTTAATTTTCACTTTTTTAAGATTTGTGGTGAAAATTTTAAAAATAATATTTTTTAGAGACTTATCTTCCAACGTTTTTGCTTATAAGTATAAAAATTCTGAAGAAAATGAATAACAATATAAATTTGTAATTAATAACAAAAAAAATTAAATTAAAAAATATAAAAAATTAAAAAATATTACCAAATAATTTATATGTAATTTTTTTTTTTTTTTAAATTCATTAGGTAGAAATTATTATCAAATATATTAATAATTATTTTTACAAAAGAATCGAAAATTATAAAATTTATTATTTAATTATAAATCATAAATTAAAATTATTATTAAATATAAATTTATTATATTTAATTTCTTGAAAATCTTACTTTAAAAAACAAAACCGTTTTTAGAACCGACCCAATTCCAATATATCAACAACTCTTTTTTTATCCTTTGAAAACAGAAACACATGGGCCATATTTACCAATAATTTCAAAGGAAGACTTGGACATTAGCCAGGAATATTATGACCAAGTGTGTTATTGTAAGCATAAGTGAGAAGAAAGGGGTTAGAAGTAGAAGATAAACTATAAGCCTATACCATATACACTACTTCTATTATTTGCTCCATTTTCTTTCTATCAAACTAATTCAAATTTATTACTTAAAATGTGGAAATATTCTATAACCAAATAGCTAGGCTATCTTTAATAACTATTCTAATTTTTAATTTTTAAATTTTTAGTTTTTGAATTGAATTTTTAATTTCATAATTTTTTTTTGGAGAAAAAATGAAAGTTGTTTAATAACTAATTTCTAGTTTCAATTTTGAAAAGAAAATATTGAAAATTGGATTATTTGTTTGATAATCAATTCTTAATTTTTAATCCTCTTGGTACATAAATAATTTAATTATTCAACTTATTTCACTTTTAATCCCTCTTAGTGAAAAAAAATATGTTCATTTTCTTATAATATTAAAAAATATATATTCATTTACATTATAAAAAAACTAATATTTTTTTTTCCTGATGGGGTTAGAAATAAAACTCTATATATGAATGGAGGTTATGTTCTGCAATTAAATCATTTTTAATTTTTAACTTTTTAAACTCTAAAATTTAATTCAAACTTATTTTTGATAATTTTTTACTAAATTTAAGCTTTTTAATCATTTTGAATAAGGTTGAGTATGATTGAGTTATTAATCTTTAGGTGGCGTTTGATTCGCTGAATGTAATCGTAATCGTAATGGAATGTAATGTAAAGGAATCAGTATTACTATTACAGTGTTTGGTTTAGTCACTGTAATCAAAAAATGAATCAGTATTACAGTGTTTGGTTTAACTGCTGTAATGTAATGGAATATCAAAAAAAATTATATAATTATTTTAAAAATACAATTTTAGAAAATAAAATTTTAGAAAAAATACAATTTCATAACAACAATTAATAAAAAAAATACAATTTTAGGAAAAAAAAAATACAATTTTATAACAATAATTAATAAAAAATACAATTTTAGAAAAAGAAATACAATTTCAAATAAAAAATACAATTTAAAAAAAAAAAAAAAAAGGAGAGCCAAAATTGCGTTAAGGGCGGCGACGACATTGGGCGACGGAGGTTGGACGGACGCGAGCTGGACGGGACGCGAGCTGGACGGCGATGCGATGGGCTGGACGGCGATGCGATGGGCTGGACGGCGACACGAGCTGGCAGCGATGCGATAGGTTGGAGGCGACGCGATTGCAGGGACAACGCAATGGCTGGCTAGACGCGAGCTGGCCGGGACGACGACTGGACCTGGTCGGGACGACGACGAGAGCTGGAGGCGAGGCGATGGCTGGCCGGCGACGACGACTCGATGGCGGAGGACGCACGGGATGGGCTGGGACGCACGCGGAGGACGCGGGCTGGGATGCACACGATGGCTGGCTGATTCCCCTAGTACTGTTTACACATGTAATGTAATCCCTATTCCTTCTTCCACCTCATGTAATCCTTATTCCTTATTCTAATGAAATTAATTAGATTACATTACATGTGTTTGTACCAACCAAACACTATAATGTGCAGAATTAATTATATTACATTATATTACTGGTTCTATTACAGTCTACCAAACATGCATTAGTGTCAAGAAATAATAAAAATCGAAAATTTGCATAATAATAATAATAATAATGATAATGTGAAGAGGTATTTTTAAGGTGGAGTAAAATAAGACGTGGTAGCATAGCATGTAAAATTTATGTATGTTATAACTTTAGATGATATATAGAGAATGATAAATAACATAAAATAAACTTGATTATATATGAAACATTTAATTATATAGAAAGGAAATGGTGAGAAATATATAAAATGTACTCAAAAGTAATTAAAAAAAAATGTATAAGCTGTTGTTCTATTTTTATTAAAAGAAAATAATCTTATTAATGTTGCATATACAACATTTACTAGAGTATGATAGTGCTGAATGATAACTCCAACACCTAATTAAAAAAATGGGTTAAAGGACCTCTTTCAATGCCTAAATCAACCATGGAAATGAAGATACAAGGTAGGTAGAAAATAAAGATAAAAGAAATGTGTTGAAAGGCTCCAAAAATTCTCACAAATCAATCATTCATAAACTTATTTATAGGGAAGAATTAGAGCACCTATACCATCATAATTAGCTTGGCAGGCCAATTATCTATAACGTACCAAACAATTACAATGGGGATTAAATATCTATTTTATGTATGTAATCAAATGTTTAATAATAAAAATCACTTCTATTTCTATATACACTTGCTGGTCTCTTATTAATTTTGAACATTTTCTTATAAATTAAAAAAAAAAAAAAAAAAAAAAGTGAGATTTGAAAAATAATGATAAATCGTTTTACTTTTATAATACAAGACAACCAAAACTGAAACAAGGCTAATCTCGGTAAACTAATTTATTTTTTTTTTAAATTAAAAACTAATGATTAATTTTATGAAAATTAATTTTAAGAAATACATAATTCTTTCTGCAGAGCTGCTGACATTTTAATATAAACTGTTAAGCTACCTTCAAATGAGTATCCTAATTCAAATATTATCAAATAAGTTTTGATGATTCAATGAGAAATAAGACCCTAATCTTTGTTAACTTTTTATTAAAAAAAACAAAATACGTACACTAATTTATGTCACTCGAGTCTTAATTCTCATAAGACCAGATACATCAAAAATTCATATTTGTAATATTATATTTAAATAAGTAATTTTCAAATTTTGGGTGGCCAGAAAAGAAGTTCACGTGAAGCAAGGTGGGGGTCATCATTCTCAACGGTTGATTGACTTGATTAACATGAGACTCCCGCCAGTTAGAAAGTACAGTGGTCAATGAAATACAATTACATACAAAAATTTATTCATAACTTTTTTTCTTGCTACAACACTACTCATGTGCTGTGTCAATATTGTAATCTAAACCAATAAAAGCATGATAAAGAGTGATTAAAGGTATAAAAATAGATGCCAAGGCCTTAGTAGCCTAGTGGCATTGTAACCACCATTACAAGGTGGAGGCCTCGAGTTCGAGCCTTGAATGTAGCAAAAAAAAAAAAAAGGTATAAAAATAGATATTATTCATACCTCTCACTAATTAGATTTGTCAGCAATCTAGGCCAATTTAGTCTTTTTAAATATATAATAAGTATAAAGTTTTAATTTCAGTTTATATAATTATTAAAAAAAAAATTACTAAATTACTCATCCACCAAGTTTTATTGCTAGTGATCTGGTAAATAATAACCAATTAAATATTGAACAAAATTTCTGATTGGATACTATACTAGATTTACTGGCACATGGTTGGCTTATGCTTCATTTGACTTTTTAATGATTTATATAAGAAAATCAATTTATATATTATATTTGACTAATTAATTAGATATAAAATTAAAAATATAATATAAAAAAAATTGTAAAATTTTTTAATAACATAAATCAATTAAATTATATTATTATATGTATATAAAAGTATTATTGAATAGATTAAAATGTTAATTTATTATTAAATATAGGTGTACTTCATTGCACTCATTAGTATATAACAATTTGATGCATGGGTTGAGATATATGTATTATATTTAATTTAACGATTTAAATTATAGTAATGAAATGTCAGATATATCAAAATTTATAAAATTATTTCTTTTATTTGTTAACTAAAGACTACATCCTTCAAGAAACTTTGAAGAGTGTCTAATTTTTTAAATTTATTATAGAGTGAAGGGGTTTATTATTGGTCCCTAAAGTAATAATAATAAAAAAAAAGTTTACACTTTTGTCCATAAACTTTTAAAAATTAACATTCAAATCCCATTTTATACTTTTTGTTTTCCAAATCAACATTTTAAAACATTTAATCTAGTTAATATTTAGCCTATCTAAAAAATCAATAACATTCATTGCTAACATTAACATAAATCCTAAAACACATGAATTAATTGTAAAATCATTTAATCTAGTTAAAATGTTGATCTAGCAAATGAAAAAGATAAAATTAAATTTAAGTGTTAATATTTAAAAGTTTGGGATCGAAATTTGAAAGTATTAAAAAAAATAAAATTATTTAGAAACATTTTTTGTCAATAAAAATATAACTTGAAGAGTAATTAAGTCATTCTCCCTTTATTATATAAGATAGGGAAACAATTAGTAAATAAATCAAAGAAATGCCCTTATCAATTATCAAGATAGCCGTTCATTATTATTATTATTATTATTACTTATAACAATTAAAAGGTGATACAATTCTAACACGGCTAGCTACTCGGGATTGGTGGACAGAAGTTTACAACATTATCTTGTCTTCATCATAATACCTTAGCACTGTTTTCTTTTTTTGGGGTCAATCTAGCCGTTCATAATTATTGACAAAAAAGAAAAAAGATAAACGGTCTTTAGCTCATTCAAATGCTTTCAAGATGTTTGAGCACATTACATATATTAATTCATGCTTTATGACAACAATTAAAAAGGTACATTAATTAAGGTAATAATTAAGATCCTAAAAAGAAAAAAAGATGATCATTCTTTGTATCATGGAATTTTTGGTACGTTATATATTGCACTTTTCGAACCGATGATTGATTTTGTGATAATTAATTAATTGTTCCCCTCTCATCAACTTTTTGAGATAGACGTTGTTGTTGGTCTTTTGTTATACAAAATTATTTTCCAAACCAAATAATATTTTTGTGGTTCAAAATTATAACTTAAAATAAAAGCTTTACATCACCATTGGCAAATTTCATACTTGCAATTAGACCTCGACCTTCATTTATTTGAAACGCAATCGAACAATATATATTATTACCACTGTCATTAAAATTTAAGTAATTTTTTTTTTCTTTTATCTCATTTTTACTGGAATTAGTATCAACACATACGTACATACACACGTGTTATATACAAGCAATTAAATTTATAGTTTACTCTAATATTTTTCAAAAGCTAGGTAATAAAAATGTCAAATATTTATAACACTAATTTAATTAATATTTTAACATAAAATGTATTTATGATGCATTAAAAATACATGTAACGATAAAAAAAAAAAAAAAAAAACATATATCTATCTTATAGTAATTTTACTTGATATACAATACTAATAATAACTTGAATAATAGATAATTTAATATTCATAAAATTATTTTCTTATAAATAAATAAAAAAGGGAAATAATGTTTTCATCTTAAAAATTGAGAGTTATTTAAAAAAAAAAAAAAATCTTAAAAATTAAGAATATTTTTGTAAAAAAATAAAGAAGAAGAAGGCGCAATTTTTTATTTTTATATAGTATAAATACAGATATATGTAAAATAAAAATATAATTAAGTATGAAACGGATTGAACTCCTTACAAATTAAACTAACCAATTAATCTATTTATGTTCCTTCAACATGAATACACTCATAAAGCTAGCGTTACCTTTATTTTTTGCATCCTTTGTTGTCTAAAAAGCAATGATATAAAGAACTCCTCTCCCTTTAAAGATATATAAAGTATTTTTAAGACCTTGTTTTGTTGACTTTGCACTTTGGAGCCCATGTGAGTAAAAGTTCTTTATGACTTATGAAGCTTCTCTTTGATTCTTACTCCAGATCGTTTTCTTAGAGTTTGTCCTGTTATTTCTTATTAATCGAGTTTTTTTCCTTCTTAATTTTCATTTGTTAACATTCACAATTTAATTTGGGGTTGGAGCCAGAAAAAAAAAAATTAAGAAGGACTGAAATTTAATTTTTTTTTATACAAAATAAAAAATTAGTAAGAGTTATAATAAATTATACTCAATTCAATACTGAATTTTTCATGTTATATTATAATAAAGACATAGAAGTTAGAATTTAAAAAATATAGAGTTAACACATTATAATAAGTTAATAAGTATTAGTATTATTCATGAATAAAATAAATATATTAACTAAAAAATCTAAGCAAATAAAAAGCTCAATTAAACACACCAAAATTTGTAGTTGTTAAAACTAAAATAATCATATGAAATGTAAAAAGTAAAATATAATTTAGAATTTTAAACTTCAGATTATATTTAAAAATATATATTTATAAACGATATATGACTGACCAATAACAATAAAAATAATAAATTTTTTATATAAAAAAATTTCAAATAAATTCTAAAAGATTATTAAAATAAAATGTCAAATAATATAATATTAGATAAAGTTAGAATTTAGGTTGAAATAAAATATGATAAATATAAACTTAAAAGTTTTAACATGAAATTTATCATATATTTATTTTTTTAATTTTATTTTTATAATGTTGAGTTTAAAGTTAAATATTTAAACTTTTTTTGGATTATCACATTTAAGAAGAATTTTTACATATTATATGACTACAGTTTTAATTTTGTTTCTAATAGTTACCATTCATGAAAAAATATATATATTTAATCACTTTATTTGTAATTCATATTATTTTTATCCAAGCATTTGTTAAATATCGTTAATATATTACAAAATATGTACATAAAAATTATATACAATATATTATTACAAATAAAATATTTATTTAATGTTAAAAATATATATGTAATTAATTTTTTGTAAAAAGTTGACCGAGACTGTAGCCCACCTTGCCCCCACTATCATCTACCCCTGTTTGCATCACTATTTTATGACCTTTACCTATTTTAATTTACCTTAGTTACTTATCTTTTTAAAATATACATTTTAATCCCTTTTTTAAGTGTAATATTTTAGATTCTCTAGTTTTTTTTAAATATACATTTAAGTTCAATTTTTTAAAAAAAAATCACTTTCTTTGCATGGTTCTCATATGACTTTTCAAAATAAGTAATTTTAAAATTTTAATTTTTTTTACTAAAAGAATTAAAAAAATAAATAGTTTTGATAATAAAAAATTGACAAAAAATATGATGAGTTTTTTATTTAATTTTTTCTATCTCATAATTTATTTATTTTAAATTTTAATTGGAAAAAAGAAAAATTGAAATTCTAAATTTACCCTTTTAAAATGTCATATGAAAACTATGTGCTAAAAAAATAATTTTTTTTTAGAAATTAAACTTAAGTATATTTTTTGAAAAGCTAGAAAAACTTTGGTATACAACTTCAAAGAAAATTAACTAAAATGTACATTTTGTATAAATAAGAGATTTGTAGAGTACTAAACCCTATTTTAAATTACATTTTGATTTTCTTTCATGATTATATTATAGGATAAAAGTTATTAGATTAGATCATTTTTATCGTTTAGAGCTTAAATTATAAATTGTGTCAACTATGAAAAAAAGGGATCAATTAAAAATAAATTATACTATTTTATTAATTTTTTATTAAAATATTATTACTTTTTGTCTAATGATTAAAACTTGATTAAAATACAAGTCTTTTACAATAATAAAAGTAAAGTTTAATATTAAATTATTTAAGAAAAAATCAACACTTATAATACTTAAAAAGAAAGTTATTTAAATATATTTTTTAATTTTTAATAAAAACATTTTTTGCAAATTTTTTTCCCATACTAATTGTCAATTTACTATTATTAAATACTCGTATTTTTATCGTGCTTAATCACTTAATAAAAAAAACTTATTTTAACAAAAAAATTATTAAAATAATATAATTTATTCTTAATTGACCTTATTTTTATATAGTTAAGAAATTAAATGATATTATTTCTAAACTAAGTAATTAAACGACATAAATAATATAATATAAGATATTTTTGTGATTTTTTTGTTGGTATAGCATAAATAATACTATAACTTTACTAAAAGTATAATAAAAATACTAACTTTATAAAAATTACAAATAAGTCAAAAAAGTCATATACAAACCATGTGCTTGACAAATGAATTTTTCTTAGGACAATTTTGACATTTAAAATTTTTTGAAATAAAAAATAGAAAACTCAAAAATGCGGTTGTGGTCCGGGGGGGCTAAGGTTGGATTCACCATAGGGTGTAGGGATTAATCGAAGGTGCAACAGGATGGGCCGAGTTTTCTGTTTTTGATTTTTTTTTAATTCTAAATTTAAAAATGCCAAAATTGCTCTTTAAAAAAATATAACATGTGTCAAACACATGTTATTTTTTCCATTCTTGATTTTTATTATAGTTAATGTATTAATCTTATTTAGATCAATCATTAAATTACCAAGCTATAAATTTTTCAAAAATTAAAATACAAATTTTCTATTAATCCCTTCTTTTTTTTTTTTTTTTTTTTCTATTATAAACTTTTCCTAAGCAAAGTCAAATAACTTCCTATCGTTTGGTTTGTTCAAAATAGCTCAGATCATAACAATTAATAAAAAATTATAGATAATAATAATCTATTAATTATCATCAAAGCATATAAAAGTCGTTATCTTTTAAATAAAGCATTATAAGTTTACTAATTATTGAAAAGTTGACCAAATTCGAACTTCAAAAATATTAGAATTTTATCCAAATAAATCCACTTCTTACATGCCACATGGACAAAATTTTAACATTTTTTAAATCTGTGGACTTTTACTATTTTTCAATAGGGGTTTGGAGTTATATGGGTTCTTTAACTTTTAAATAGGTGTATTTTAGTCCTTAATTTTCTAAAAGATGCATTGTAAGTAAGAGTGGTAATTTGGGCGAGTTAAACTAGCCCAAAATTAGTCCAATTTAAATTGGTTCAACCCTAATTCAATTCAAATATAATTTGAGCTAGAAAATATGAGCTCGAACATAAATAAAATACAAATGAGTTATCTCAAATTAGGCCGAATTGTTAACTACACGTTTTCTTAGTTAATGACTTTTTTATTAAAAAAATATGTTTAATGATTCAAGCTCAATAAGTATTACATAAAACAATAAAAAAAAATATAAATATAAGAGAAAAAACTAATTATTAAAACAAGAAGTCAATTTCTAAATTGATTATGCAAGGGGTAGGGCTGTCATGCCCTTATGAAAACTCACATTTAAAATAAAAAGTTCCCAAGTCTCAATAAAATTTTTTATAGCTACTAAACAAAATAAATAGAGATAAGTAGATTAAACAAAGTTACTTACCGAAAAATGAAGAGTTTAAGTATCTTAAAATGTCACACAAAAATATAACTTTTTTTATATACACAAAAATAAAACTTTGACTATTATATATTACATAATTCTTAGGACAATAGACTAATTAAAAAGAGAATAGTACAACATATACTGATATAATGTTTAAAGTTTTAGTTCAAAATCTAATATCTAATCGATTTAAAATTAGAAACTTCGTAATACTAATTAGAATTAAAGATGAATATTATTATTTTTTGTTTAAATAGTTAGGTAGATTTAAATACTAAATACATAAACATCAAATAATATAACATAATATTATGGAAAATAAATAAATTACAACTATTTATTCATTATCAGCTTATTTTTCAAATAAAAAGGAAAAAAAAAAAAACTAATATATCATAAAAGAAAAGTACTGAAAGAGATGAAAGATTATTTTAATTTTAGCATGGTCTTTTCTTTTTATCTTTTTTATTTAAAATTTAATTTAATTTAATTTTGAGTTAATGGTTTGGCCCTAAGCCAACTCAATTTTTTCAGGTTATTCAAACTGGGTTGAAACAAGTTCAAATTTAATTTAATTCGTGTCTGATTCAAGTTCTTCGATTCAATTAATTAAGCTATGTCACAAATTGTCACTTCTTTATAAGTCCCTCAATTATAAGTTGCACATAAATTTAATTTAAAAATTAACTATTATTTAAATAAGTGAAAATTATGTGACATTATAAATGAATAGTATACATTGTCTTTAATGAAAATATTAACTCCCCTTTAAAAATATATACTTTTTTCCATTTTTTTTTTCTCTTCTTTCAACGCTTTATGTATTCTCTATTTTTTTATATGAATATTTTTACCTCCCTTATTATTTAGTTTCTATTTTCTTTAATGTTTAACTAGTTATTATTGTTATGAATAAACTTTTATTTCGTAAAAAAAAGTATCAAGTATGTTTCAAGAAAAAATAATAATGAACAAAAATAATAATAAAATCTGTTCAGCTTTAATGAAAATGAATTTAAAAAATCAATTCAATAAAAATCAAATTAAAAAAAAAATACAATTTAGTTTCAACTTTTATTTTTAGTGTTTATTTGAATTTTGAAGCAAGCGAAAGTAAAATGAAAAACATTAAGATAGCAATGTTAGAAAGACATGCTTAATGGAGGTGAATGCACGAGTAAGTCTGGTGAAGTTGTTGAGATTTCCTTGCAGTTTGTTGAGTCAATAACTCCTTAATTTTAGGAGCTTAGTTGATTGTTTCAATTAAAATTTTATTTTTCTTTAGCTGACTAGTTCTTAGTTTGTTAATCACCACATAGTTAGAGGAAGACGTGGTTTCTGCCTTTCAGTTGTAAAAGGCTTATTTAAGCTAAACTTTTCATTGAATAAGAGGTGTATTATTCATCAAATTGTGAGAGTCTTCAATATTAGTTTTTTGATACACCAACAAGTGGTATCAGAGCCACCAAACTAGAGGCCTGATCAAGAGTGAGTCAAGAGTTTAAGAGAAACACTGTGAGTTTGAGGGAAAACATTTTTTTTTTGGTAAAGGAATCTGTTGGTAATAGATGTCAGCTGCTAATAAAGTTCTTCAGTCGCCTATTCCCAAGTTTGAGGGTTATTATGATCACTGGTCCATGTTGATGGAAAATTTCATCAGATCGAAGGAGAAGTGGAGCCTTGTTGATAAAGGAATTCCAATACTTGTCCAAGGAGCTACTGCATCGGATGCACAACACAAAGCTGTGGAGGAGGCAAAATTGAAGGATCTCAAGGTAAAAAATGTCCTCTTTCAAGCAATTAATAGGGAAATCATGGAGACAATTCTTGACAGAGGGACTTCCAACGCAATCTGGGACTCCATGAAACAAAAGTACCATGGAACAACCAAAGTAAGGCATGCACAGCTTCAAGCACTAAGGAGAGAGTTCGAACTATTGGGACTGAAAGAAGGAGAGAAGATTGATAGCTACTTTTCAAGAACCTTGACAGTAATAAACAAGATGAAGACCAATGGAGAGAATATGGAGCAGAGAGTGGTGGTTGAGAAAATCCTTAAATCATTGACCTCAAAGTTCAACTATATAGTGTGTTTGATTGAGGAATCAAATGATCTCACCACAATGAGCATTGATGAGCTCCATGGAAGTTTTCTAGTGCATGAACAATGTCTGCAAGGGAACAAAGAAGAGAAGCAAGCTCTCAAAATCACATCTGAGGATAGGGCTAGAAGAGGTCGAGGTCGTGGAGCATTTCGAGGAGGAATGAGAGGCAGAGGAAGAGGAAGACAGTTCAACAACAAAGCTCTCATTAAATGCTTCAAGTGTCATAAATTGGGACACTATCAGTATGAGTGTTCTGATTGGGAGAAGGCTGCCAATTATGTTGAGATGGATGAAGAGTTGCTGATCATGTCACATGCGGAGATGAATGATGCAAAAAGAGAGGGAGTTTGGTTTCTTGATTCAGGTTGTTCAAATCACATGACAGGGAACAAGAAATGGTTTGTGAATCTAGATGATCAATTCAAACATTCTGTAAAGTTGGGGAATAATACAAGAATGTCGGTCACAGGAAAAGGGAGCATCAAGCTTGAGATTAAAGGAGTAACACAGGTAGGGGGTGATGTTTATTATATACCTGAGCTCAAAAATAATTTGTTGAGCATAGGTCAGCTGCAGGAGAAGGGGCTTATGATTCTAATTCAAGATGTGGCTTGTAAGATTTTTCACCATAAAAGAGGCCTCATAATGCACACTATGATGACCACCAACAGAATGTTCGTACTACTAGCCAAGAATGTGACATATTCCTCAACATGTTTTCAAACCACTGCAGAAGAAGTCACTGAGTTGTGGCATCAAAGGTTTGGTCATCTGAACTATAGAAGTTTGAGTAAATTGCAAAGCCAACAGATGGTTAAGGGTTACCTCAGCTTAAGAAGATCAACAAGGTTTGTACTGTGTGTCACAAAGGAAAGTAACACCGTGAGGTTATTCCAAAGAAGGCACAGTGGAGAGCTATAAATAGGCTTCAGTTGATGCATGCATACCATTACTCTTATTTCGAACAGTGAAAAGAGGTACATACTTAGTTTCATTGATGACTATAGTAGGAAGACCTGGCTTTATTTCTTAGCTGAGAAGAGTGAAACTTTTTCATTGTTCAAGAATTTTAAGAGTCTTGTTGAGAAAGAGACTGGGAGTACTATTTGTTGTTTGAGAACTAACAGGGGTGGAGAGTTTACTTCTCAAGAATTTAATGAATTCTGCAGCACTCATGGTATAAAGAGACAGCTGACAACTCCTTACACACCGCAACAAAACGATTGTTGAGCGTAAGATTCGAACCGTACTAAACATGGTTCGATGCTTACCCATTGAGAAGCAGATGTTGAGGTTATTTTGGACAGAGGCAGCTAAATGGACAATCCACATACTTAACAGAAGTCCCACTAGCTCAGTAAAAGACAAGACTCTAGAGGAGGGTTAGAGCAAACACAAATCGAGTGTGGAGTATTTCAAAGTTTTCGGGTGTATAGCTCATATCCACATCTCAGATAACAAGAGGGTTAAGTAGGAAGATAAAAGCCACAGATGTGTGTTCCTTCGTGTAAGCGAAGAATCAAAAGCTTACAGACTCTATGATCCTGTTGCTGAGAAGGTGATCACAAGCAAAGACGTGGTGTTTGAGGAAGATAAAAGCTGGGATTGGGGGAGGAGTATTGAAGAAGAAAAGCTTGACATCCTATTTTGGGGAGATGAAGATGATGACGGCATGCTCAGTAACTATGAAGAAAATGAAGATGAACAGCCCCAAGAAGCTTTTGAGCAGCAAGAAAGGGAGTCAGAGTCAAGTGGAGCATTGAAAGAAGCTTCTCCAAGACCAGCTGAAAAAGGCACACCAACTAGAAGAGTCAGAAGGGCACCAAGCTATTTGAATGACTATACCAGTGGAGAAGGCTTGTTTGAGGGTGAAGAGGTACAAAACATGGTTTTATTTATGTCTCATGATGATCCATTATATTATGAGGATGCAGCAAGAGAAGAAAAGTGGAGAGCATCAATGGACTTGGAAATTGCAGCCATAGAAAGAAACGAAACATAGGAGTTGGTGGATCTGCCGAAGGGAATGAAGACAATTGGCATCAAATGGATATTCAGAACCAAGCTCAATGAAAGTGGAGAAGTTGACAAGTGCAAAGCATGCTTAGTGGCCAAAGGATATGCACAACAGTATGTGATAGACTATCATGAAGTGTTCGCACCAGTGGCACGATGGGATACTATATGCATGATAATGGCACTAGCAGCTCAAAAGGAATGGCAAGTGTTCCAACTAGATGTAAAGAGTGCGTTCCTACACGGAGAATTGAAGGAAGCCGTATATGTAGAGCAGCCTGAAGGGTACGTTCAAAAAGGGAATGAGCAGAAGGTGTACAAACTTAAAAAGGCTCTTTATGGGCTGAAACAAGCCCCTAGAGCTTGGTACAGCCGAATTGAGGAGTATTTTGTCAGTTAGGGGTTTGTAAAGTGTGGATATGAGCATACTTTGTTCACCAAAACTGAAGAAAGAAGAGGAATTATTGTAGTAAGCTTGTACATGGACGATCTTATTTTTTAGGAAATAATGTGGAGATGTGCAGGAGCTTCAAGAAATCTATGCAACATGAATTCGAGATGACTGATCTCGGGTTGATGAAGTATTTTCTTGGAGTCGAGGATCAGCAGAATTCAAAAGGCATTCACTTAAGTCAGAAGAAGTATGTTGGAGAGGTGCTTGACAAATTTAGAATGGGAAGCTGCAACTCAGTCAACAATCCAATTGTACCAGGGACAAAGCTTTCAAAGGACGTAGGGGGAGCAGAGGTGAATTCAACAGCCTACAAGCAACTAATCAGTAGCCTTATGTACCTAACTGTTACTAGGCCGGATGTGATGTATGTTGTATGTCTTTTGAGCATATTTATGGTCTGTCCTAAAGAAGCACACATGTTGGCTGCAAAAAAAGTACTCAAGTACTTGAAGGGAACCATTGAAATGGGGGTATTCTACAAGAGAAGAGTTGAGGATGGTTTGAAGGCATACATTGATAATGATTATGCATGTGATTTAGATGGTAGAAGAAGTACATCCAGGTATGCAGTTCTCATGAGTGAAGGGGCAATTGCATAGAGCTCCAAGAAACAGTTAGTGGTAACACTTTCTACGACTAAAGCTGAGTATGTAGCAGCAGGTGCTTGTGCATGTCAAATGATTTGGATTAGTAGAGTACTTAGCAATCTCAATCAATCACAATGTAAGTGTGTTCATATCTTCTGTGATAATAGCTCCTCAATTAAGCTATCAAGGAATCCAATACTTCATGGCAAAACAAAGCACATTCATGTAAGGTTTCATTTCCTAAGAGATCTTACAAAGGAAGGGATTATAGAGTTGGTACATTGTGGCTCAGACGATCAGATTGCAGACATAATGACCAAACCATTGAAGCTAGAAACACATGTGAAGTTGTGAGGGTTACTTGGAGTTCGAGCAAGAGTAAAAATAAACTGAGATGTTCTCAACCATCTCAATTTAGGGAAGGAATTGTTAGAAAGACATGCTTAGTGGAGGTGAATGCACGAGCAAGTCTGGTGAAGTTGTTGAGATTTCCTTGCAGTTTGTTGAGTCAATAACTCCTTAATTTTAGGAGCTAGCTGTAGGGGTGGCAATTTCTGACACAACACGATAGCACAATCCGAATACGACACGACACGACACAAATTTTTTTTTAGTAAGAATTGATCAATAAGTTTTTTTATGTTCTTAAAGGTTTTGTTATTTCTTACTATTATAAATAAGTAACAAAAAAAAATTCAAGTAGATTTTTTAATGTGCCAACTAACACGAAAACACGACACAAATAACACGAACAAACACGACACGAACACGAACACGAACAATACGACATGAACACGACCAACATGACACGATTGACACCCCTAACTAGCTGATTGTTTTAGTTAGAAATTTTATTTTTCCTTAGTTGACTAGTTCTTAGTTTGTTAATCACCACGTAGTTAGAGGAAGACGTGGTTTCTGCCTTTCAGTTGTAAAAGGCTTATTTAAGCTAAATTTTTCATTGAATAAGAGGTGTATTATTCATCAAATTGGGAGAGTCTTTCAATATTAGTTTTTTGATACACCAACAAGCAATACATAAGCGTATGCAAAAAAATTGATAATTTGATCAATTCGATCAATCTAATTCGATTCATTAATTTTTGAACGGTTTCAATTCGATGATTAGATCGGATCGGATTGAAAATTTTCTAATCTATTAAGTTTGGATCGGATGACAGATTTCACCATATACCATTCGTTCCGATCCGACCGAAAAATAAATAAATATATTTACATTTATATATATTGCATATTCTTATTGATCATTCTTATTTTTATTATACATCATATCATATCTTAATAATATCAATGAAACGCTAAAAAACTAAATAATAAATTTAATTTATTATTTGAATAGATTGTTAGTTTTATTTAAATGAATATTATAATTTATATTGTGTTATTTTTTTTGTAGGTTTAAGTTGTACTTTAATATTATTATTTGATATTTTTTGGAGTTATTTTTCTAATAGATTTATGTTATGTGAAAATTTAAGTTTTTTATTTAAAATTATTAAAAAAAAAAAACAAAATAAACTTATTGATCGAATTCAACCTATCCAATCCGAAAAGTTTTTAAATAGGATTTAGAATGAGATCGGATCGGATGCAAATTAATATTATTCAATTCGATCAAAAAGTTAGATGGGTTCAAATACAGATAAAATCGATCTGATATAAACCCCTATCAATACATCGAGTTCTACTATTGAACTGCTAAATTTAGCCGAAAGTAATTAGAACTTTGCAAAAAGACACAAGACGCACTTAAAAACCGCTATAACCACAACACCGCAACAAGACAGTTGTGTGGATATATGTTTTCTTATTTGTCAATGGATTATGGATTGTACAAAAGATTGTTGTTATTTTTAATTTAATTTTCATTAAAATTGAACATATAATACTAATAAATATTGAAACTCAACTAATTTTTTTAATTTAATTTTTATTAAACTATTTTTTTAATTTAATTTTCATTGAAGCTTAACAGATTTTTTTTTATTATTTTTTTTCTAAACAAACTTAATACAATTTTTTTTATAAAATAAAAGATTTTTTTTTCTAATAGAAGAAAATTCTCATTAATTACTAAATTTCAAAGATACATAAAAGAGTAAGCTCAATTTTGAAATACGTATTACAGCATCAAAGAGTCACCTCAATACAAATGCTATATTTCAAAGAGAATAATTATGACCTAAATTACTTACTGGAGGCAAAATATAAGCTTCCAAAGCTAGCTCGAATCGCAAATCAGCCTCCAACATCAGCAATGGTTCACCAAAATGATTCAAAGACCTATACTCGAGATTAAAACTCACAAAGCTACTGATAATCTTCGAAAAAATATCACATGAAAAGCTCACTATTCTTTGAGACATTTTCTAGAACGCCTTTGTCTCAAAACACAAACCAGTCAACACACCACAAACAATACTTTGTTTGCCCAAACAACTACACAACTTGCATGCTCGAGCAGCAGAACAAGATATAAACTAGACAACAATCCACAACAGGCCTTATTTATAACAATAAACAACAAAAATAGATCGAAAGAACATAGAACAAAATCGAAAAACAACCAAAAAACAAACCAGAGCCACACCCATGCGAAAAAGGACACAACACTACAAATTCCACCAAAGCAGAAATAAAACAAAAATGATGAAAAAATGGAAACAGTTCACTCGATGCCAGAGAGCAGTCTAAAGTCTCATCGAAAAACTAGTTTGACCAAAAAGCGGGTAACACATTGCCAAAATAACAAGTAACAAGAAGCCGAGCAAACGATCATCAACCCAGAACAAAGAACTCTGAAACTAAAGAAGGAGGGAAAGCTTATCGAAAAGGAAATAGAGCAGCTCCGAAAGAAGGAGGGAAAGGTTACCAGGAGAGGAAGGAGAAGGAGGACCGGCTGACGGCCAGACGGCCGACCGTCGGCCAACTAGAGGGAAGCGATCAAAAACCCTATATAGGTTTTAGAGAGGTGAGAACAGATTTTTTTTTTTTTTTTTGCCAATTATGAAATAAAAGTTGATTCATAATAATATAAAAGAATACAGAAAGTGTTGAAGGGAGATGAAAAATTAAAAAAGTTTATTTTTAAAGAAAAAATATTATTTTCAGTAATGACTATATATTTATAATGTCATGTAATTTTTATATATTTAAATAATAGTTAAAATTTTAAATTAAATTTATATGCACTTTTAAGATAATTGAAAAACTTACGATATATTTTTTAAAAAATTAAGAATTAAATTACATATTTTTAAAAACTAAAAAACTTATAAAACTCCAAATCCTTTCAATAGCTAGAAAATTTATTGTAGCTCATTCAAAAATAATGAACTTTTAACTTTGATTATAGTTAATAGATGATTGCTATCAGTTTTCTTAATAAATGATATTATATTATTATATATCGTTTTCATGTTCTTATCTTGTCACCCCTGTCGGCTAGGAGTTAAAACTTCCTTAATTACTAATCTTATCTTAAATGCTTATAAATAAAACTTATTATTTAAACTAAATGGTTAATATAGTACCTTTTTTCGAAATAGTCAATATAGTGCCTTAGTTTGATCAATTTTGTACCCAATTTGTTTTTTTGTTGGGTACATTTTGAGCATCTGTTGGTGGCCTGTCAAAATCCATGATCAAAGGAGCTGGATGGACTAAGCTAGACGACGACATGACCAATAGGCAGGCAATTTGAACGTGTAGAGTGAGACGAAGACATGACCAACGGGCTGAGTGAGACAAAGATATGTCCAACAAGCAGGCCATCTGGACGGGCGAAGTGAGATGATGACATGTCCAATACGTAGGCAAATAATGAGTGAATTACTTAAATAGAAGACTTTGAAAATATTATCAGGTAACTCACAAATTTATTTGACTTTGAAAATATTATCAGGTAACTCACAAATTTATTTGACGAAACGCATAACTTTAATATTTATTTAATAATAAAATTACATAATTATTTTATTTTTATATTAATATTAATAAAATTAATTCCAAAACAAAATATACAAAATTAATGGAGTCGATTGCCTCCATAAATGTGTTTGTATATATATATAAGTTTTGGTTTTAAAATACTACAATTTAATTTATAACATTCATTTATTTATATAAAATATAAATTTTATATACAAATTATTAGTAAATATAAATATTACATAAAACATCATATCACTCATAATCACATTTTATATCATAATAAATGTACATATTACATGCAAAATAAATGTGTATGTATACATTACGTTAATATATCTTTACATATATGATTCTTGAATCTAAAAGTATTAAAATGCTTCAATAATTAAATATTAAAAAATAAAATAAATTAACTACATTCTAATTTATAACATCCACTTATTTATATAAAATGTAAATTTTACATACAAATTATAAATAAATGTAAATATTACATACAAAAATCAAATTACTGAGAATCACATTCTATAACAAAATCTGAATGTAAATATTACATACAAAATAAATATATATGTACCCATTACATTAGTGTATCAGTATATATATAAGTTTCAATTCTAAAATATTACATAAAAAGAAAATGTATTTCAATAATTGAATATTAAAATAAATGAAATATTAAAAGATAAAATGAATCAACTACATTCTAATTTATAGCATCCATTTATTTATATAAAATGTAAATTTTACATACAAATTATAAATAAATATAAATATTACATATAAAATCAAATTATGAAGAATCACATTCTATAACAGAATCTGAATGTGCATATTAAATACAAAATAAATATATATGTACACATTATATTAATGTATTAGTATATGTATAAGTTTCAATTCTAAAGTATTACATAAAAAGAAAATGTACTTCAATAATTGAATATTAAAATAAATGAAATATTAAAATACAAAATGAATTAACTACAATTTAATTTATAACATAAAATTATTTTTGAAGTTCTTCAAATTTCTTTTTACTAAAAACTGTTTCTTGTGAAAAACATCCTGAAATATCTTGTGTCTCTATTTAAATTATTTCTTGATTTTTTATTTGATTTTCTATAATTTCTGTCATTTTACAATATATTTTTATTGTATGTAAAGATTATATTCAGATTTGATTTGTATGTAAATGTTACATTTAAATTTTTAAACTTGAAAAACTCAAGGGTTGAAAATGTTATTTGGGCTTTATTAAAACACAGTCGTTTTGCTATTTTGAGTAAAAAAGTTAATTTCTATCTTTTTTGTGCTATCTAGAGTAATTAATATGCAAATAATCGAGTTAATGCGCTGAGGAGAATAGTTAGGCTGGCCAGCCCATTGCTCGTGTATTCAAATTGATCAATTTGATTCCTTATTCTCATGAGGTGTTTGTTATCTTGATCAAATAAAAAGTAAATTTATTTCAAAATTATGAGTATGACGAGCGATTTTACATTAAATTGTTTAAAAGATGTTATAAATTTGGTAACTTGAACCAAATTTACCAATAATTTTAAAATTTTGGATTAAGTTTTTTAAATTGAAATGTGATGTAGGAGATTTAGAGATGTACCAAGAATTATAGAGGATGAAAGAAAGAGGAAAAATTTCACTTTTGCCCTTGAATTTTGACATATTTTTACAAATATTTTTAATTTTTATAAAAATAGCTCTAATGTCTCTGAGGTTTATGCTTAATATCAAGGATATTCTTGATGACTAACGGTGTTAAATTTTTCGTCTATCTCAAACAAATGCTTAAAATAGCTTATTAGATTCTTTTTTAGTTATGATGTAATCACTAGGGGTGTTCATCGGATCGAAACCGCTGATTTTATGCTCATTCGATCCGATCCGACCATCCGATCGAATTAAAATATCATAATCTGCATCCGATCCGATCATGTTTCAAATCCGATCCTATCTGATCCGCAATCTATTCGGATTGAATCCGATCAATCCGATCAATAAAATTAATTAACTCTATTTTAATATTTTTGAATAAAAAATTAAATTTTTTATGTTACATAAACATATTTAAGCTAAAATAAACCTTAAAAATATGACATGTGTATAAATTTAAAATATATTTAATTTTTTTGGTCGGATCAGATGGGATTGGATGATAAATAGTACAATCTGTCATCCGATCCGGATTGAAAAAATTTCAATCTGATCCGATCCGATTATCGGATCGAAATCGTTCAAAAATTAACAGATCGGATTGGATTGATCGGATTGATCGGTTGATCGGATTTTTTGAACACCCCTAATAATCACGTTAATTTTTCGTTCCAACTAAACAATATTTTATAAGTTATTACTTATGATATTTCATTAGGTAATTCTTTTGTTATTTCTTTGATTAATAGTAATAATTTTATTATTTTTTTAATAATATTTTAGATAATTTACTTCTCTTGTTGTGTTAGATTGGATAAATATAATTTTAAACATTATTTAAATTTTTTACTTTCTCTGATACTAAATTTCATACAACAACATAATTTTCAAAATTTAAGCAAATAAATTTTAAAATAATTTTTCTTTTTCTTTTCAAACTTGTATTGACAAGCATAATATCTATTTTTAATCATCATACTTTAACTACAAATAATTTTTATAATTAACAAACAGAATTTAAAGTTGTAACTGATAATACTCAATTTTTAAAACTTTTTATTATTACTTCTAATGTATCACATATAGTTTATTTATTATTATTATTATTATTATTATTATTTTTTGTCATAGTTCTATATAATGTTCTAGATAATTTCTCAAAAAATATTTTCTTATAAGTTACTTGCATATAGAGTGGAAACTTGTTATAATATATTTCATATTCATATATAAAAGAGTTAATCTAACACACATTGCCTATATCCATGTTTATTAAATGTCACTTTGCTTCATTTATTTCATTTTCACTAAATTTAATGATATGCCTACTTTGTCTTCTTAATAAATTCCTTATATATTTTATGTACTACAATATCTAGGTATTCTCTTCCTGTAATTGCATTTACTTTTATTCGTAAATGTACTTGTTTTGTTAAATTTGTGGACTAAAATTTAACATTTTTTGTCATCTTATGAGTTATTAATATTGTACAAGTTGAAGGGTTTGATTTTTGTAGTTGTAGAAGTTTGTATGATTTCACCAATTCCATTAAATCATTCATCTAAAGCTTTCTTTCTATCTTTTATGCAATCTAAATCTAAAATATTATATTTATAATTTTCATAAAGTTTATTTCATTTTAAATTGTTGTCTTCTTCTATAAAAATGTTCAGAATTTTTAGCCTTTGCCTATTTTTTTTTTCCCTATGTGATCAAATGTTCCTTCTTAACGTGGGATCGATAACGTAGTAGGTTCTATATGGATTCTTAAAATTATATTTTGTGGTTTAGGTTTAGTTTCATCGAATATTGTTATACATTCTTCTTATTTATTTATACAAATTTTTTCTTTATAATAATTTTTTTTTAGTTTTTCATGGGCTAACAGACTAATCTGTTTTTCTATATCTTTATTGTCAAGGTTCATAAATTATGTTTCTAATTCTTTTATCTATTTCATTATACTAAGATTATATCATTTTCTCTATTTTTGAATTTTTTTCCATCCTTTTTTTTTGTCATTCTTTAGTATTAATATATTATATCTTCTAGGGGTTATTCTTTCAAACTTTTTAATAGATCAAACTTGTAGCTAAAATTTCCATTACCTCTTGATATATTATTAACATATCTATCTTTAATTTTGTAAATTTTTACGCATATCTAGTTGTAATTTTTATTACAACTATATTCTCTTATTTTTTCAACAATTTTTTTTGTATTTCATTTATATTTGTAAATATTTGGCATTCGTTTTATATGTTGTATCTATTTCTTCAACTAAAATAATTAAGACTTTCATTGTAGTTTTTATGGTACAGTTTATATTACCATTTCTTTCTAACTTCATTTCATTTCTTCTAGTTTAGATTTTTAACTAGGTTGATTAATCTTTGTTTGATCATCTGTAAACTTAATCCTTAAGACATTACTCTTTTTTTCTTGCATGATAGGTTTTTCTTTGATATTCAAATTTTATTCTTCTGGTATTTTAAAATTTGTAATTATTTTTAGTTTTGTTATTTGTCATATTATTTGAAATATTTTTTCTGCTTCTATAAATTCATTTTGTCCGTATATTGAATTATTGTGACTTTTAGTTAATAAATATCTTACTATGTAATGTACTAAAAATGAGTGATTTTCTTCTTGTATATTGTGGGTATGAGTGGTGCATTCTGAAAGATTATTATATTAGGTTTCTTCTGTAATTTGTTCATGATGTGTTGTACTCGTTTGATTTATTGGTAAATAAAATTTTTCTTTTTCAATGGATTAGGCCGTGTAGAATAGAGACCAAACCACTTTACCTTCGAGTGTTCTTGATTTGTTTATGTTTCTTATTTATATTCTATAATTTTTTGGTACATCTCGTGCTCGTTCAACATTTGTATCTTGAGTTAGTGAATGTTTGAGAGGGTAAAAATGTTACAATTTCAACGACACTTTCTTTGAGAATAAAAACTAATATTTGGTAAAAATTGCATATATAAGAAGCTAAGAGAGGAGGACTAAATGAAAAGAGTAATTGACAACATCTCAACTTAAAATCGATCTTAAGTAATGTTTAGCGATATGTTGATTGTAATGTTGAGGATCGATGAATACGTTGAAGATCTGTGAAAAGTTTAGCACATTTATTTTTAATTCTAAATTAAAAATTAATTCCTAAAATTAAGAAAAAAAAAAAAAATTGGATACAAGCACACATATAAATAATTAAGACTATGTTTGATAACGATTTTAATTTATTATTTATAATTTTTGATTAAATAATTAATTTTATAATTTTTAATTTTTTATAAAAATAATCATTAATATGTTTGATAATAATTTTTAGTTAGTAATTTTTATGAAAAAAAAATCAAAAATCATTTATATGTTGTTTCCCATAACTTTTTGACATGAGATTTTTATTTTCCTTCAGAATCCTTGAGAATTATGAAACTTTTTTTCTATTATTTATAAATGTAAAGTTATTAATCAGTTTCTTCCAAAATTTATACATACAATATAAGATTTATTTATTCTAAAAAAATTTGTTTGGTGAGAATAGAAAAAAAAAAAAATTATGATTAAAAAAATTCAAAAATTAGAAATGTGATGAAAAAAATCTTCTTTTTAAATATGTACTAATCACTCCATATATTGGTAGTAATTTCTTCAAAATATGAAAATTAAATAAAAAATCGTTACCAAATATAACTGATTAAAAATCAAAATTTAAAATCATTAACAAACACGCATCAAAGATAATAAATTATGCTTATTGTCTTAATTATTGGTCTTGGTAACTGTTTCGTTGTCATAATATATATGTAAATAACATTTAAAAAAAATAACATTTATATTATAATATGTAAATTAATTTATATTTACCCTACCATTAAGCCATTTGAACATAATTTTTCTTTTTCAAAATCTAAATTATAACCTTAAATGTAAACAACTTCGAAAGAAAAAAAAGAAAAAGAAAATAAAGATAAACGGCTCATAACGAAAATATGGGATAATCTCCTTTCTCTTAAAAGAGTTCACAAATTTGTTAAAAGATAATGCTTCATATTAATAAAAGATAACATTATGTTACAATCTATAAAAATTATTATAAATTTTACTACGTTGAGTTAAACTTTTGAAAATATTGGCTTAAAGCCAAACATTTGATTTTTTTTATTATTATTATTATTATCAATTTTTTTTTATTTAAATTAGCAAAAAGTCATCCAAAATTTACAACTTCATACGCAATGAAAAAATAAAAACCCAAATGTATTTATTACATAACTTCAATAAATAGAGAATATAACTTAATTCAGATTACTTAAGAAATTATTTTGTAATTGTAATATATTAAATGGTCTCATTGTACGTGGTTTTTCATTTTGTAATACTTGAAACCCACATTACATTATTTTCATCATTCATAAGATGACATCATTTTTTCAATTAAAAAAATAACAATAATAACTACATCTTTTTAAATCGAAAATGAAATGTTAGAATAATTTTCAAATAATACAGAATGCATGATATATTTGATTGTAAATTTTTTGAAGTATTCTACCATCTTGCTAATTCAAATTAGTCGCCAACTAGTGCAGTGATAATTTCTTACATAATTTAATAATATCACACAAATACAACACGATATATATATATATAAAAAATTTATCAATAATTTTTTCAAGTTTTAAAAAATTTTATTTTTTCTTACTATTAAAAATAGATAATACGAAAAAAAATCAAACAAATTTTTATGTGTCAACTAACACAAAAACTTGACACGATTATTATTAAAACACGACTTGAATAATAAAAAATGAACACAACATAAATAACTAATACTATACAAGTGCCACCCCGACCAATTACCTACAATATCCAATTAGCATGATAAAAATCAGATGAACCGAGAACAGATGATTTCCATTTATTATCACCATGGACAAATCCAAAAATGTACATCTTGTACAACTAATCTGTTGGAAAAAATGGAAAAAAAAAAAATGAGTATTTAGATTCATGGTTAAATACTATTCTGATGCATCATTTTGAGTGGAATCCACTTGGTATAAGTTTAGGGTCGTGATTGATTTGAGTTCTCCTCCGCGAGAGCTTCGAAATCATATATTTATACACTCAAAATGAGATTGAGATGAATGAGAAATTGTGTCTTAAAGTTCACTTATTGAGATGGAAAAAAAATGTTGTGTTTTTGGTTTGCCCCACATGAGAAAAACACTAACACATGAAATGCTTAATATAGCATTTGCTTTGTTATGGGAGGTAAGCTTGTGTAGCATAAATGCACTCTCCACGTGCGTACTCAGAGGGGTGCAAATCCTAAGATTTTCGGCTCGAAAACTCAGAATTTCAATCGCATGACCTGCGGACACGAATGTCGTCCAATTTCGATGGGCCTTGCGTGGTTTGGGTTTTGCTATACGTAATTTTATTTTTCCTTTCAGAATAAGATTGTAACTGTTGACTCTGCAGCTGAGGGAAAAGACACAACAACAAACATCAGTCTTTCTCTTCTCATTTTTCCTGCAGCAAACATTTACCATATTCAAAAAATATTATTCTATAACTAAGTTTTGTGTGATAGAGAGCGGGTAGAAATTCAGTTCGTACAAACAGTTTCAGTTTGGTGTTCTTAAACTGTTTTTAGATCGTTGTATCCTAGGAGGTATTTTTTCCTTAATCTCAAACACTCGTTGTGAGGGAAAAAAATTTATCTTAAAGAAACCGTTTACGGACCTTGATCTTCCTTTTCATTTTCTTTATTATAATTTACAATTTTTTTTATTTATTTTATAATTTTAATTCATTTTATTAATTTATAATATTCAATTTTTTGTTTCTCTAATACATTAATTCCTTCCTACATAATCAACTAACATCTTGATTGGTATATCACCAAGAAATTGATATACGATGGAGGCAAATAGCATAATTGTAGTGCTATGCAGCAAATTAGCAATACTCCTCTAAAATATAAGTGAACACAAGTGGGAATTACATACTGTTACGTGAGTGTACTTGAAACAAGGGTACTTTAATAATACTTTATTAAACAAAATATACCTATTTATTTAAGTTCATATTATCAAATTAATATACCATTAATTAGTCTTCCCATTACATAAATCGTATAACAATTCCAACTCTACTAACCATGTATTCTTCTTTCATTTTCTTTGTCTTACTTCTAAGACTACTTTATTCTTTTGTACATCAATCACTCTTTAATATTTATTGTAGAATAATTAAAAAATATATTTTTTATTAAAATTAAAGTTAAGTCACTATCAACTTAATTTAAAGTATCATCTTTGCCCGTAATGATTATTACTGTTAGCCCATTCTTTCTGATCTATCTTAATCCCTTTATTTTTTTTGGATCACCTTGTGTTAAGGTGGAGTACTAGGACTAGGAGTATTAGGAGTAGGACGAAAAGAATGGTAGTGGTTGACATTGAATATTGTTAAGGTGGTATGAAATGTTTGCCTATTAAAAAAAACAAAAACAAAAAAAAAGAAAGAAGAGAGAGAGAAGACATAAAATATTAAATGTTTTTAAAAAAATAAAATTACTCTTCTATTAACTTTTTTCCTTTCTTTTTCAAAATTGGACTATTATTATATTTTTGTTAAAAAAAAAGACAGGCAGTGCATTAGTTTGATAATGGTTTAGATATATATCTTTTTGTTTAATAAGAATATCACAACACTATCAAAGTTTAGAAGAAATATATATGAATGTAATAGTACCAACAGTTTAAATAACCAAGATATCCAAAACATGACCAATTTAATTAAGCTGCTACAATCATTTGGCTGTGAACGTGAAGGTGGTTGCTAATATTGAGTTAGTAGTGTTACAGTGTATGTAAGCAAGAGGAATTTTTCTTCCTTGTCCAAAAGTAGACTCATCTGTTGTCACAATCCGCCCAAAAGCTGACGTTTCTGATGTTAATCTAAATTAATGGAGATTGGAGGGCTTTCACAGGGTTTGATTCAGTAAGAAGAATAAGACATTAGGGGCAACATTTAAGCTGAAGAGAAAGGTCATTGAGCTATTGCAGTTGTCCATTGAAACTACTGTTAGTGGAAACAATTATGCCCCCATGATTGGACTAACAGTGAGGAAGATAAAGAAGAAACTTCTTCATGTTCTGGATTATAAACAGGGTTAAGCTCTTTCAAAGAGAGAGTATTATCGGGGTACAAAAGTCTGGTGGTTTAGAAGACAAAGAGGCCTTCAAAGTTTCCTCATGAAGAGTCATTGCGTCTATTAACATTGTTTAATCAAACATGTATTTATTTTCATATATATGTCAAAGGAGCCCAATTCTTCTGTGTCACTTTTGTTGTGTTATTATATATGTCACAAATACGTGACAAACACGAAGGTAAAAATGGCTGGAAATGTGAGCTTTGTGTCGGACTTGCATCACTTAGAAAGAGCAAAATGCAACGGCACTAAAAAGCAGTTGGAGCACAATCACACAAGTGTCTTCTTATCTTATTAAAGTTTCACCCTTAGTTTGCACAATCTTTTTCTTGCAGAGTTTCCAACTGTTCAACAAATTAGAAGTAAAAACTAATCATGTCGTCACTTTAGTAATTTCATATGGAATTGGGACACTTGAGTGACTTTAGTTTTAATAAGTTGGACACTTTAATCATTTTTGAGAAATTTCAACGGACAAAATCAAACATTCATCGACTCCTACTAGTCATGTTCAAATAAGTCACACCTAAGTTTCCTTACAAAAAAAAAAAAAAAAAAAACCAAAAGTGAATAATTTTTATGTTTGGTTTCCGGGTAAGCATGACCTTCTCAAAACAATGCCTTACTGTTTGGTAGATCATGCTCTTTGGCACTTAAGATTGAAAGCCAGTTTTGAACTGGAAAATAGTTTTCCTCTAAAGAGACAAATGGGATTGTAAAGAGACAAGGTCCATAATAAAAATAATACCCCAATGAATTGAATTGAGAGGATTATGAATTAGTGTTAGATGATACTATTTTTGTTATTCTAAGTTTTAAATGTGTTAGTTTTGTAGTTTTTCGTAATTTCTTCCCTCTTGACTTGATTTTAAAGTGCGTATACTGAAAGGTTCTTCCCTTGGACATCTTGCCCTGTTTATTTCCAATCAAATAAGGCTAGAATATGCTTATCCTATCTGCCTAAAAGATTGATAAAAAGAAACAAAAGTAAGAAAATATCTTCTAGAAATGGATTCATAAAAAAAGTCTGGATGAAAAGGGAATTCAACATAAGTATTTATATGCTTGAAATAGAATCGTTAAAATAAGTTTTTAATTATATTTTTGTAATTATTTTAGGTATGTTAGAATATAAATATTCAATATTTCTTTCCCTAAAATTTTAGCATTTGAGTTGTTCTATATTATATTTATACTTGATATTAAAGCCATTGTTTGATCTTAAATACTTTTTAATCATTTTTTCTAAACCCTAAAAAATTAGCTTTTATCCTCTTAATCGACCACTTAGAATTATTTACTTGTTCTCGTAGTATAATTTTTAAAAACATTAAGATATTGCCAAACAAACAAATATTATTGAAAGTGTTATGATTTAAATGGAAATTGAAAGCAAATTGAGGTGTTCCTTTGTAAGCTGTCGGCTATCTGGTTACCTCGGAATACATGCATGTGTCCCTGATAAGAAAATGTTGATTGTGGAGGAAGCAAATTAAGTGTTTAATCTACGTGGAAGTGTTTTGACCTAGGCAGATTCTTTCATGGGCAAAAGTTGTACAAGTGAATTGTATTACTGATTATTATCATACGTTACTTAAACATAATACTAATATAAAACTTACGAGTAATTATTTAATTATCTTAAAAATTAACTTTTTAAGGAGTAGATATCTCATATTACTTATACTAATATAAGACTTATGAGTAATTACTTAGTTATCTTAGAAATTAAATTTTTAAGGAGTAGATATCTCATATTACGTATACATTATATAAAATTTACAAAAAATGAATGGGCCTTACGAAAGGAAAAAAGACAAGTGACCTAAATAAAAATGGACCTTACGAAAGAAAAAAAAAAAAAACAAGTGATCTAAATAGAATATAATAAAGTAGGTTAAAAATGCAAAGTGATGGTCTTTGCAAAAGACAAAGACCCACACTTTGAGAGGGGATGTTAGGGATATTGTTCTACATTACTTAAGTATGATACTAATATAAGGTTGATAGTGTTGGAGTATATACAGCAGATTGTGATCCTAAGAATACAGCTATGGAAATGGATACAGCTGATTACAAAAGTAATATAACAAATAGCACAGCTGTTGAGGTGCACTCTCTCTCATCAAACAACCATACACGCACAAGAATTGCAGCAGAGCAAGGAAAGGAAAAATAACAGTTTTGATTCCAATCATTTGTACTGATTGTATACAGAATTAGTTACAAGAATATATTCTGTTATTTCTCTTATAAATAGAAGTAGAAATGTAACAGATTCTATTATCATTACAAAAACATATGAGCAATACAAAAATACAATGAGATTTCTACTCTTAATATATTCTGCTTTTCTTCTTCATTGTGCATCAATGCTCTTCTTCTCCATTAATTCTTTCATGGTATCAGAGCTTCAAGCTCACTGAGCTTGTCAAGCACCACAACAATGGCAGACCCACCTGTAGTAATAGATAGAGCTCAACCACAAACCATTACCAATGCATCTGAAATCTTTACCTTTCATAATATACTGGTATCTATTAAATTAGATCATCATAACTATACAATTTGGAAGCACCAGATTTACAAAATACTGCATAGTTTGGACTTAAGCTCCTACATCATTGCGTCTATTAACATTGTTTAATCAAACATGTATTTATTTTCATATATATGTCAAAGGAGCCCAATTCTTCTGTGTCACTTTTGTTGTGTTATTATATATGTAACAAATACGTGACAACAGGGGCGGCTCAAGAACTTTTATGGCCTAAGGCGAAGTATAAAAAATAGGTCCTTAATTATATTTTTTAAAATAATTTTAAATGTAAATATATTTTTTTATTTTTAATAATCTATTTAAACACGTACAAATAACAAATATATATTTTAATTTTATCATCACTAATTAAACTTTTAAACACTATTATGAAAAAATAGGAAAATAATAAAGCACTTACTTTGATCATCTTGAAGTCAACGCATTGCAATTTTCTTTTCACACTTCAATCTTCTGACTTTAGCTCCAATAAGTATGTGCTTTAAAATTTTATTTTTCTAGCCTTTTGAGAAGAAAAATCATCAATTAAACTTTTATAATCTAGTTTTGAAAGCAAATTTTTTTCAATTGATAAAATAGCTAATCCATTTAATCTTTCTTGTGACATTGTCGAACGCAAATAAGACTTAATTAATTTTAATTTTGAAAAACTTCTTTCAGCAGAAGCAACTGTAACAGGAATAGTCAATAATATTCTATATGCAATCCATGTATTATGAAAAGAATTTAACTTTTTGAGAAAACTTAACACCTCAATTGGTACACTTATTTCTTTTGGCATAACTTCCTTCAAAACTTTTAATTCTAAAAATAAATCTAAACCATTAATATCAGAAATTTGATCGTGTTTCAAAAATAATTCAAGATTGTAACAACTTTTTTTCAAATCATCATCACCTAATAAACTTAATTTTTCTAAATCATACAAAAAATCAAAAATTTCTTCATAAATTTGAAATTGCTTGAATCTATTGTGAAAAGAAGAAATAGCTTTACCTACTATATATAAAAAATAGTTAACTCTAAAAGATTCTTCAGCAGATATTCTTACCTCGTTGTTGACGTTCTCATCAAATTTTTTATTTCTACGAATCTCACGTCTTTCACGAAATATTGCTTCTATATTCATTTCAGCTGCAACATCTTTAGTAAAATTTATAGCAGATTTAAATCCATTATTTCTATATTTTTCAAAGAAAGAAATAAGACCTTTGATACAAACTATAGCAGAAGCAATATGCATATTTTCAGATTGTAAATATTTGCTAACTGAGTTAACTGCATGTAATATGTCATACCAAATAGTCATGCCTAGCAAAAATTCAAAATTTTCAATTTCATATGTTGCTAAAGAAAAAGCTTCATTTTTTTTCGGGTCGTGATTGTCCCTGTTAAAAAATAAAGATTTGCGTGGAAATTAAGTTTTAATCTACGTGGAAGTTTTCGACCTAGCCATTGTTTCATGGGCAAAAGTTGTTTAAGTGAAACCTGAATATGATTATTAAACGTTACTTAAACATTATACTAATATAAAACTTACGAAGTAATTATTTAATTACCCCAAAAATTAACTTTTTAAGGAGTAGGATGAATTTGACTTATACAAAAATAAGACTTATCCGTAATTACTTAGGTGTCTTAGAAATTAAATTTTTAAGGAATTGATATCTCATTTTACGTATACATTGTTAAAATTTACAATAATTTGAAGGCTTACGAAACTTGCCAAAAGTTATCTAAATAAAGAATGGACCTTTCGAATTGCAAAAAAAACAAAAAAGTGATCTAAATAGAATATAATCAAGTAGGTTAAAAACTCAAAGTGATGGTCTTTGCAAACACAAAGATCCATTTGAGAGGATGTTAATGCAATGTTCACATTACTTAAGTATGATACTAATATCAGGGTTGCAAGTGTTGGAGTATATACAGAAAAATATTTTCCTAAGAATACTTTATGGAAATGGATATTTCATTACAAAAGTAATATAACAAATAGCTCAGCTGTTGAGGTGCACTGTCTCATCAAAACCATACACGCACTTGAAATTGTCCAGAGCTTTGCAAGGAAAAACATTTTGATTCCAATTCAATTGACTGAATTGTATACAGAATTCTTTCAAGAATATTTTCTGTTATTTCTCTTATAAATCAAGTAGAAATTTACAGGTTCTATTATCATTACAAAAATTATGAGCAATACAATATACAATGCTTTTCTATGTTAATATATTCTGCATTTTTCTTCAATTGTTTTTCAATGCTCTTCTTCTCCATTCATTCTTTCAAGTTATCAGAGCTTCAATGCTCACTGAGCTTGTCAAGCTATAATGGCAGACCCACCTGTAGTAATAATAGCCAACCAAACCTTACCAATGCATTTGAAATCTTTACCTTTCATAATATACTGGTATCTATTAAATTAAGATCTTTATAACTTTTGAATACGGACCACCATTTACAATATTCTGCCCAGTTTGGACTTAAGCTCCTACATCACTGATGATCCACCAACTCAAAAACTCTAATGGCAGTCAATCCAACTTATTAATTGGGAAAATTTATGGAATGCTTAGCTGCTGGTTAATGTCATGTTTGACAGATGACATTCTTAAACAAATCTCAGGCTTTGACACATGGTTGGACTTGGATAAAATTGCACAATCCTATTTTGAAATTAGATTTGGTGATTCAAGTTAAAGAGCAAATTAATCACAAAAATGAAATGACATCAGTGACTACATGCAAAAACAAGTTCCTATGATGAGCTTGAAGGTGTTGTGGGTCTCTGTAGATAAAGATTAATGATCATACTGGGTGGATTAAATTTATCAAATGTCCTTCTCTGATTAATTAACTCTCCAATTCACTGTAAATTCACTTGGTGATGCAATAACCTCTTAATTTTCTATGAATGCATACTTGAATAGGAAAACTTTGTAGCAATTTCTCCACTACCCTCAGTGAACTTAGTTAAAAAAATCCTGCTGAAATTAAGGACCAAAGGTGTTTGATACAATTACTGAATCAGCTCCAAACAATGAGGCTCAAATCAAATTAGCAAAACTTTTCTCAGCCATCCTATTTTTTAATTTTGTGATGGGAACCCATTTATGGACTTGGCTGGCAGAACAATGCCAGCTCTGTGGCAGACTTGGTCATTTAGTGGAACCTGCTGGCAACAGATTTTATAAAGGCTTTATACCACCAGGATTTAATATCAATAGTCAGATCCACCTCCAATCACCTCAGTTTCAAAACAATAAAAGTCAATATACTCCAAGACCATACCTCAAACCTACTATAAGCTTCCCCTATGGCACAAAATCAGCTATATTCTAGGCAAACCTTGCCAAGCCTTGATTTTGGACCATCTGCCTCACAACAATGCTCATCAACTATTATTCACCTTCCTCATCTTATCCGCCAAATCCACCAGCTAAAAATTATGAGTTGAAACCTCTGAACCCAGAATTCCTGAATAGGGGCAAGTCACCATGTTTTTCTGACCCAAGCAATGCCACTTCTCAATCTTTTCATGGCTCAGACCAACTTTTTTTTTAATTAAGGTACGGGAACCTTCTATTTTCTTTTCCTTTCTCACCTCACTTATTTCCCATACAATAATGGCAATTTAGTTTCTTCATGTCCCTTTATAACTAAGATTTTTTTCTTTCTCATTTTTTCTGATAATAATGTTTTCTTTGAATTTCATTCTAATTATTGTTGTGTTAAGGACAAGGTGGATGGCAAAATTCTACTTTTTTTTTTTTTTTTTAAGTTTTTTTGCCTTTTTTTTTTAAATTCTTTTTATTCTGTTTTTTGGGTAATTCTCACTAGTTTTTTTTTCCTCATTCCCGTCAATACCTCAAGCTCTTTAGCATCTTTTGGTTCCCAAGTTCATTTTTTAGATCAAGAGACTAGCAACAATGCCTTGTTAGGAGGCTTTAATCAACTCAAATATTAAGTTTAAGTCGAACCACCCCTGCGTGACAAACACGAAGGTAAAAATGGCTGGAAATGTGAGCTTTGTGTCGGACTTGCATCACTTAGAAAGAGCAAAATGCAACTGCACTAAAAAGCAGTTGGAGCACAATCACACAAGTGTCTTCTTATCTTATTAAAGTTTCACCCTTAGTTTGCACAATCTTTTTCTTGCAGAGTTTCCAACTGTTCAACAAATTAGAAGTAAAAACTAATCATGTCGTCACTTTAGTAATTTCATATGGAATTGGGACACTTGAGTGACTTTAGTTTTAATAAGTTGGACACTTTAATCATTTTTGAGAAATTTCAACGGACAAAATCAAACATTCATCGACTCCTACTAGTCATGTTCAAATAAGTCACAAATAAGTTTCCTTACAAATTAAAAAAAAAAAAAGAAAAACCAAAAGTGAATAATTTTTATGTTTGGTTTCCGGGTAAGCATGACCTTCTCAAAACAATGCCTTACTGTTTGGTAGATCATGCTCTTTGGCACTTAAGATTGAAAGCCAGTTTTGAACTGGAAAATAGTTTTCCTCTAAAGAGACAAATGGGATTGTAAAGAGACAAGGTCCATCATAAAAATAATACCCCAATGAATTGAATTGAGAGGATTATGAATTAGTGTTAGGTGATACTATTTTTGTTATTCTAAGTTTTAAATTTGTTAGTTTTGTAGTTTTTCGTAATTTCTTACCTCTTGACTTGATTTTAAAGTGCGTATACTGAAAGGTTCTTCCCTTGGACATCTTGCCCTGTTTATTTCCAATCAAATAAGGCTAGAATATGCTTATCCTATCTGCCTAAAAGATTGATAAAAAGAAACAAAAGTAAGAAAATATCTTCTAGAAATGGATTCATAAAAAAAGTGTCTGGATGAAAAGGGAATTCAACATAAGTATTTATATGCTTGAAATAGAATCGTTAAAATAAGTTTTTAATTATATTTTGGTAATTATTTTAGGTATGTTAGAATATAAATATTCAATATTTCTTTCCTTATTAGTGTATATCCCTAAAATTTTAGCATTTGAGTTGTTCTATATTATATTTATACTTGATATTAAAGCCATTGTTTGATCTTAAATACTTTTTAATCATTTTTTCTAAACCCTAACAAATTAGCCTTTATCCTCTTAATCGACCACTTATAATTATTTACTTGTTCTCGTAGTATAATTTTTAAAAACATTAAGATATTGCCAAACAAACAAATATTATTGAAAGTGTTATGATTTAAATGGAAATTGAAAGCAAATTGAGGTGTTCCTTTGTAAGCTGTCGGCTATCTGGTTACCTCGGAATACATGTGTCCCTGAGAAGAAAATGTCGATTGTGGAGGAAGCAAATTAAGTGTTTAATCTACATGGAAGTGTTTTGACCTAGGCAGATTCTTTCACGGGCAAAAGTTGTACAAGTGAATTGTATTACTGATTATTATCCTACGTTACTTAAACATAATACTAATATAAAATTTATAAATAATTACTTAATTATCTTAAAAATTAATTTTTTAAGAAGTAGATATCTCATATTACTTATACCCATAATACTAATATAAGATAAGACGTATGAGTAATTACTTAGTTATCTTAGAAGTTAACTTTTTAAGGAGTAGATATCTCATATTACGTTACACTATATAAAATTTACAAAAAATGAATGGGCCTTACGAAAGGAAAAAAGACAAGTGACCTAAATAAAAATGGACCTTACGAAAGAAAAATAAAATAAAATAAGTGATTCAAATAGAATATAATAAAGTAGGTTAAAAATACAAAGTGATGGTCTTTGCAAAAAATAAAGACCCACACTTTGAGAGGGGATGTTAGAGGTAATTGTTCTACATTACTTAAGTATGATACTAATATAAGGTTGATAGGAAATGTTAGATGTATTGTCCCACATTGCTTAAGTATGATACTAATGTAAGGTTTATAAGTAATCATGAGACTTAGCTACCTTATAAGTTAACATTTTAAGAAGTGAATGTCTCATATTACCTATACACACTATATAAAATTTACATAATATCTGAGCTTCAGACGATCAATGTGCCAAATACTTTGGGCCTAGCCTCGCAAAAAAAATAAATAAATGGGCTTTCCAAAAAAAATAAATACATGGGTTTTGCGAAAAAAAAGAAGATTAAGACAAGTGATACAAATAGAATAAAATATAATCAAATAGGTTAAAAATACAAAGTGATAGGCTTTGTAAAAAGACAAAGACCCACACTTTGAGGGAATATTAGAAGTATTGTCTCACATTATTTAAGCATGATAGATTTAGCTACCTAATGCTCATCCCATGGTTACCCGTTCCAAAATGGGGATTTATAAACCTAAAGCCTACACTGTTGTTACTACATCTCAAATAACTGAACCGGTTTCAGTTAAGCAAGCCTTATCCCATCCTCTTTGGAAGGAATCCATGCAAGAAGAATTCAATGCCCTCATCAAGAACCATACTTGGTCTCTAGTTCCACCACCACAAGACAGAAAAATCATCCGAAACAAATGGATCTTTAGAGTTAAAAGATTGCCTGATAACACCTTGGCCAAAAGGAAATCTCGTGTTGTTGCCAAAGGTTTTGATCAAACTCCTGGCTTTGACTTTTCTGAAACCTTCAGTCCTGTGATTAAGCAAGTCACCATTAGGATTGTCTTAACCATTGCTTTGTCTCATCAATGGAAACTACATCAGTTGGACATAAACAATGCATTTCTCAATGGGGAATTGCATGAGGAAGTTTACATGACCCAACCCCAAGGATTTGAAGATCCACGGTATCCCCACTATGTATGCAGACTTCATAAGGCCATTTATGGTCTTAAACAAGCACCCAGGGCTTGGTTTGATACCCTCACAGGGGCTCTCAAAACTATGGGCTTCTCTCAATCTAGAGCAGATACTTCACTTTTTTACAAGGTTCAATCTTCCTCCACTATCTACCTTCTTGTGTATGTAGATGATATTATCATCACATGCAGTAATGATCATGAGGTTCAACACTTAATCTCAACTTTAAACTCTAAGTTTGCATTGAAATACCTTGGTTTATTGAGTTATTTTCTCGGTATTGAAACATCTTATTTATCTCATGGAGACTTACTTCTCTCTCAGACCAAATATGCTCAGGAATTACTTCTTAAAACGGGTATGACTACTAGTAAATCTAGTTCCACTCCTATGGCATCAGATTCTTGTTTATCTGCATATGTGGGTGAACCCTATGATAATCCCTCTCATTACAGAAGTGTGGTAGGAGCATTGCAATACCTAACCATTACAAGGCCAGATCTCTCTTATGCAGTCAACAAGGTCTGCCAGTTTATGGCAAAACCATTACTTCCACATTGGCAAGCTGTTAAACGTATTCTCAGATATATCAATGGGACTCTAACTCATGGCCTTGTTCTCAGATCATCTACTCATCTCTCCTTATAAGGTTTTGCTGACTCAGACTGGGGAGGCTCTTATGATGACCGAAGATCCACCACTGGTTTGGTTATCTATTTAGGAGCTAATCCTATTCTATGGTCCAGTAAGAAGCAATCAATTGTGTCTAGATCAAGCACCGAGGCTGAATACAGAGCTCTCGCTAATACAACCTCTGAAATCATTTGGATTGAATCTCTCCTCAATGAAATTCACCTTACCTTACCTGGCTGTCCAGCTATTTGGTGTGACAATCTCAGCACTGTTGCTCTTAGTGCCAATCCTGTATGTCATTCAAAGACTAAACATGTGGAGTTAGATCTTCACTTTGTTCGAGACAGAGTCTTAACATCTAAGCTCCTAGTTCTTCACATTCCCTCCAGTGAACAACCAGCAGATGTTCTCACTAAACCTCTTCCTATCTCTGCCTTCAATTTTCTTAGAACCAAACTCAGTGTTATTTCCATGCCACTGAGTTTGCGGGGGGATGTTGGAGTATATATAGCAGATTGTGATCCTAAGAATACAGCTATGGAAATGGATACAGCTGATTACAAAAGTAATATAACAAATAGCACAGCTGTTGAGGTGCACTCTCTCTCATCAAACAACCATACACGCACAAGAATTGCAGCAGAGCAAGGAAAGGAAAAATAACAGTTTTGATTCCAATCATTTGTACTGATTGTATACAGAATTAGTTACAAGAATATATTCTGTTATTTCTCTTATAAATAGAAGTAGAAATGTAACAGATTCTATTATCATTACAAAAACATATGAGCAATACAAAAATACAATGAGATTTCTACTCTTAATATATTCTGCTTTTCTTCTTCATTGTGCATCGATGCTCTTCTTCTCCATTAATTCTTTCAGATAGGAATGTTAGATGTATTGTCCCACATTGCTTAAGTATGATACTAATATAAGGTTTATAAGTAATTATGAGACTTAACTACCTTATAAGTTAACATTTTAAGAAGTGAATGT
Source organism: Elaeagnus macrophylla (assembly GCA_029378325.1). Classification (NCBI taxonomy): domain Eukaryota; kingdom Viridiplantae; phylum Streptophyta; class Magnoliopsida; order Rosales; family Elaeagnaceae; genus Elaeagnus; species Elaeagnus macrophylla. Next base: position 35,950,735 of record CM055642.1, read on the forward strand.
CTTATATTACCTATACACACTATATAAAATTTACATAATATCTGAGCTTCAGACGATCAATGGGCCAAATACTTTGGGCCTAGCCTCGCAAAAAAAAATAAATAAATGGGCTTTCCAAAAAAAAAATAAATACATGGGTTTTGCGAAAAAAAAAGAAGATTAAGACAAGTGATCTAAATAGAATAAAATATAATCAAATAGGTTAAAAATACAAAGTGATAGGCTTTATAAAAAGACAAAGACCCACACTTTGAGGGAATATTAGAAGTATTGTCTCACATTATTTAAGCATGATAGATTTAGCTACCTTGGAGGTTAACCTTTTAAGGAATGAATGTCTCATGTTGCTTATATACTATATAAAATTTATAAAAAAAAAAACAAATGACCCAAATATAATATAATATAATAAAATAGGTTAAAAATACAAAGCGGTAGATTTTACAAAAAGACAAAGACACACACTTTGTGGGAAATGTCAGAGATATTGTCCTACATTACTTAAGTATGATTCTAATATAAAGTTTATAAGTAATCATGAGATTTAACTATTTTAAAGATTAACCTTTTAATGAGTGCATATCTCATATTGCTTATACACTATATAAAATTTATATGAGTATTCATAAGACTTAAAAAGTTAACCTTTTAAGAAATAAATGTCTCATATTACTTATACACACTATATAAAATTTATATTGTTTCACTTACTCTGATTGTCAAGATGAAATAAACAAAGCTTTAAGTTTAGAATCTTCCCTTTGTATGCGATTAAGTTATTAATAGATACTATTTTCTAAAAAACATAAAAATAAAAAAGAAATTATAAAGCAATTAGAACCATACCCTAATTACATTTAATTATTATTACCCATCTTGGTAGTTAAAACAGTGTCTTATATTTTTTAAAATGTAAGTTTATCTTCCTTTATAATTCAAAGTAGCTAATGGACGTGTATTCCAATATAAATTTTATGGATTAAAAAAAAATCTATTTTGTTTGGTTTTTGATAAAAAGAAAAGTTAGCAGTTATAAACTTTATATATTATTTCAATTCTTCTATCGCAATGTATTTATACGAAAATAGGCAAATTTAACCTTTATTTATTATTATTATTTTAAGATAATTTTCACATGTATAAAAATTATAAATTGGGTGTCTATATTAGAATAATATTAGTAAAAATAGTTTATGTTAGATTATTTCCCAAGTTTCAATTATGGCTTTGTGATCTTAGCCAAAAAAAAAAAAACTATAGGTTTGTGTTTAACCGAATATATCCTTCAAAAAGCAAAATGATAATAATAATAAAGTCATATTATTTTATATTTTTCTATAAAGATAAAGGCTATATTCTTCCAAGAAAAAATGCCCTTTGTAAGTGGTGAAGGCATATGCAAAAATATGAATTGAAATTTGTCCAACAAAAAAAAATAAATGCTAAGATATAAGTTATGACAATTGGGATCCCAATCCAAATCAGACTGTATGCAGTGCTTTTAAGTATAACTTTAACCAAATCAAGAAAGTAAAATTTTGTTCATAAAAACATTTGGCGATAATTTTTTTTTTTTTTTAACTAACTACAAATTTAGTGTGTTTCTTTGGATTATAAAAGGGCTTCAGGATGAAACAATACAAAATTAAAAGCACTTTCAAGACTAAAAATATATTTTGTGCTTCTAAACTTCTTTTTAAATTTGCTTACGTTTGAAATCACTTGTAATAAAAGTGCAAGCAACTAACTCTAATAAATTAAAAATAAAGATAATTTTGGTGACATTATGAAATGTAAAGCTATATACATTATCAAAGTCAAGCATGATAATTTAAAGGATAAAGTTTTAGTTGGTCCCAAAAATGTCTTTAATAATAGAAAGATCTTAAATTAAAAAAATTAACATTTTGGTTTTTTAAATTAAAAGTTTAGACTTAAGTTATGTTACACTTAAGTTCTAAATTTCTTAATTTTTGGAACCTAAATATAATAAACACTAATAAATTTAGGGACCTAAATATAATAAATATAATTTAAGTATAATATTTAATAATTATAAGTACCAAAATATTAACATTTTTGTTTTTTTTTACATGTTACTTTATATAAATAGAATCAAACAATTAATTTGACCACAACCCATTAAATATTAAACACTCTCTTATCCCTTTCACCACTTTATGGTTTATGAGTTGGGGCAAATGAAAGCTACAGGGCAAAATAAAAAATGGAAGTCATTTATTTAGATGGTTAAATTATTTATATTGCATTAATATTTTACTAATGTGATAAAGTTCAAGTCAATCCCTTCACTCTAAGTATTATGGGATAAAAAATTTATTTATTTACAAAAATTAATAAACCCACAAAAGTAAATAAAAAAATACATAAAATAATATATTTAAAATTTATAATAATAAAAATAATTATTATTAATATCAAATAAATTTTAATTAATAAAAAACATTCGAAATTTAACTTCATTGATTAGTATGGTGCTGATGGTAAAATACTGAATATGAATGGACCTTTTCGTCAACTTTAACTCCAACTCTAACTCTAACATTTCAATTTAACTCTCTCTCTTTCTCTGTTTCCAGACATTCGTGGAGAAAAAAGCATGACAAGTTCCTCCGCTACCGCTCGCAAGGTTTGGGTCTCAGATTTTCCATACCTCTCTGTCACATGCAAACCCACAAACACTTGGTCTGCAACTTTTCTTCCTTACTTTTAAATTTGATTAATTGAATTTTTGTTCTGGGTTTTGCTTCTTTTTATTCTTCTTTAGGCTTTGAGTAAGATTGCTTGCAATCGGCTTCAGAAAGAGCTACTAGAATGGCAGGTTAATCCTCCGGTCGGTTTTAAACACAAAGTCACCGATAATCTTCAAAGGTATGCTTGTTCTCTACAGATTTATAATAATTCTTGTCTTTTTTTTTTTTAAGGAAAATTTAGGAGAAAACTTGAAGAATTTATGAGTAACCTTAAAATTTTGATGTTTTGCCTTTTCTCAAAAGATTGTCACTTTTCAATTGGGTAACAACTGAAATAAGCAAGGGCTTTTAGGGTCACTTTGGTTTTACCTTTTCTTCTTCAATCAAAGCATGGTTTTTCTGAAATCCAAGTATTGGAGATTTTATTCTGTGTATTGTACTGATGAAGTTTTCTTTTTTATTACTTTACTTGATATTTTTATCCTCCTCCCTTTGTTGGGGTGGTGGGGAATTTAATATAAAGGTGGGTGATTGAAGTCAATGGAGCTCCTGGAACTCTGTATGCAAATGAGACTTACCAGCTTCAAGTTGACTTCCCTGAGCATTACCCAATGGAAGCCCCACAGGTTCATTTATTCCTTCAGGCTTTGTTTTTGCAACTTATTGGACAAAGCTCTACAGTTTATAGTGAATTTTCTTTTTTTGATTTCATATGTGGTGGTTGATGAACAGGTCATATTTTTGCAACCAGCTCCCCTGCACCCTCATATCTATAGCAATGGTCATATATGTTTAGGTAAGAGTTTAAGATTAGCTTTTTCTTCTATTTGTTTCTCTGGGATTCATTCTTCCCTTCCATCTATGGTTTATTTGATTTTCAGGCCGGTGGGATGTTACTCAGTTACTGTTTGACCCCTTCTGTCCATGGATGGGTTATGTGATTTTTAAACAGTCGATGTTTCATCATGGAACGTTTTGCATCATTTCTTTTGCATTGGATGCTTATTTAGAGTCGCCTTCTCCTCATCGGCATAGCTTCACATAGATTATGAATTCACTTAACTGAGCTCACAATGATCCATTCAAAATGTGTAATTGCTTTAAAAAATCATGACATCCCTAAAAAAGATTATGCAATGACTAGCATGATTATAAATTGCTTGGCTTTAGTTGAATATTACAAATTTTAGTCATTAGAGGAGAATAAACTTTTGAAAATGGTCATTTTTTAGGGTTTGAGCAGTCTAATCAAGAGTTTTTTTTTTGGGGGGTTGGGGTGGGTTCATGGCTGTGAGATAGGATTGGGAATTAAAATATGGAATGGTAGCACAGATGCACCATTCAAAAATGGTCTATTCGAATAGATAAGTTCATCAACATTTTCAGTCAGGAAATGGATTATGAAGAGCACATTCTTCATATGCACATATTTTGAATTCAAAAATGTTTGCGAATACAAATATGAAGAGCTCTTTCTTAAGCTCCCTTTCGAGTCAGGATAACATTGGAACTTTTTATGTTCTCTTTTAGTCTTTTATATTTGGGGGTTGGAACTTTTTGTTATTGGATGCACATTCGTAATCTTTAATGAACGCCTCTGATATATAATATGTGATTCATTACTATATTGTGGATATTTGCAGATATTTTGTATGATTCATGGTCACCAGCAATGACCGTTAGTTCCATCTGCATAAGCATTCTCTCAATGCTATCAAGCTCCACCGTGAAGGTTTGCATCGTTTTGATTTAAATTTAATTGCTCTCATGCACCTAAGTGCTTGAAATTGATAAGGATTACATTAAGAACTTAGGGCTCGTTTGGCATTGCTACTTACTTTGAGCTGAAAGTGCTTTCAAATAGTCGATACTTTAGATGGTATTGGGCAATCTCTAAGCATAGTGCTTTCAGAAGCACTATCTGTGCTGTTTGGAGTTTGAGAGAATTAGTTTATGCATTCAAATGGCGTTTGGGAGTCTCAAAGCATAGTTGTTAGGAGTTTGAGGGAATTAATTTATGATGCATGCTCTATTCATAATATAATTACTAAAGTACAACTTAAAATCACTTTTCACTATTTTATGCCAAATATCCAAATGTTTGTTCAAAATTACTTCATTTCACTTTCCTTTGAATCAATTTTAGAAGAATCACATCCAAACTGGTCCTTTGTAATTGACACCATATCATTTAGTAAATAAGTGACGTGCTCTTAATTTGGATAAAACTTGTGGAATATATTCAGAAACCAGGGCAGAGAGCTGTAGGGAACTTTATTTTGTACAGAATTTTCACTGATTATTTTCTTCATGCTTGCAGCAACGTCCTGACGATAACGATCGCTATGTGAAGAATTGTAGAAATGGCAGATCTCCAAAGGAAACTAGGTGGTGGTTTCATGATGATAAAGTATAGTTACAACGATGGAGTAACTATGCCTTTTTCTTTCTATAGCAGAAAACCTTGAAATCAAACAAATCAACTGTCATTGAAAAGGCAGATATTTTCAAACAAAAATCACAATTACTTGTGTAAATTGGCAATGCCTCCTAATCTAAAGGAAGTAGAAGAGTTAAAGTTTCTTGCATTTGGAAGGAATGTTTGGGTTAGTGGCATTTGTGATCAGCTAATATATTTTAAAAAAACCTTGTTTTATCTTCAATGGTCATGTTTCAAAGCTCCCTCCGTATTTATACTTTCTTGGCTATTTTAGCGACAAATAGACTGATGATTTCCCATTTTGATAATATTTTTACTTTTATGTTCTGAATTTTTTATGTTTTACAAAAAAGTGTCGTTTTATCTGAGTAAGATATGGAGTAAGCATGATACTTTCATCTGGTGAAGACAAAAAAGGGTATCAAAACCTTGTCTCTTTATATAGGAAAATTGGTTTTTCGTTTGAGACAGCAAAAATGCGTCTACCCTCTTTTTATTCAACTCCGTTAATGCTCTTACCCTCTTTGGTCTTATGTCTTCAATTAGGGCAGGGATGAATTTTTTTGGAAATATCCTGATGTTTTGTTGAAAAATTTTGTAAAATTAAAGTACGGATATTGTTGTGGGTAGAAATTGATTTTGCTCAAAATATATGAATATTGATTTTGGTATTTTTGCTTTGTTATTTTTTAAAATGTTGTCAGAAACTTCAATGGTATTGATAAAAAAATTTTGCAGTAATTTATCTTGTAAAAGCAAGACCTTTTTTTTTTCTGTTTGTAGCTAAAAGTTTTGGTATGAATTTGATGATTTTTAATATGGATAATATCCACATTCATTTTGTAATGAATTTTTAAAATTAAATTAATTTAATTTTTTTTTATATGAAGATATTGTTATGAGAGATCAACTAACTTATATCTGATATATTGATAATTATAAGAAAAATTATTATTGCTTAATGTCATAGGATGATTATTATGTCTCGATTGATGTTAGTGCTTTCACACTTTCAAGATTTGAGCTAGCCTGAAAAAATTATTTTAATGATATATTTATATATATTTGTATTGCAAGTAACTTAAAGTATTTAAAGTTGTATTATATATCTTATATTTATATTTATTAAATAAAGATTGAATTTATATTTTATTATTATTATATGTCTATTATATGTATTATATATAAAATAAATATGTTATTTTAATGAAAAATTAACTAAATTAGTGTATTACTATTTATTTTAATATTTATTGAAAAATTTTAAAATATTTCAAAAAATTTACAACAATTTTACAATTTTTGTAATTTTTTTTTAAATATTTATTAATATCATCAATATTTTTGTACAATTATAATCTCAACATTTTCGTCAATATTGATATTTTGCCCATAAGGGCAAGGATATAAATTTTGTAAATGTGCAGAATCTTTTTTACATCTACATCATAATTCTATATTTTTCTACTGAATGTTTCTAAAATTGACCAAAATGTAAATGATTTATTTATTTTATTAGTCTTATTTTTAACCCTTGTAATAAAAAAAACACATTTATTTTCTTCTAACGTTAAAAAAAATTTATGTTTCTTCGTTTATATGATAAAAAAAATGAATATTTTTTTAGGGATTAAAAATGAATCTCTGAGTTATGCTAAGGCCAGACCTTACTAGCATGTTATTAAAATCTAGTAAAAGGAAGAGAAAACAAAAGTTTCGTCTTTCTCTGATGGTGAGTTTCTTTTTTTTTTTTTTCTTCCCAATATCTAAATGCTGCAAGCAGACAAAATCTTGCAGCTCAACAATCAAAACATAAGAAAAATAAAATCAAAGACTCCAAAACTCTAACCTCATCTCTCATGCATTGTTCTTACCATAAATCACCGCATGAACAATATCCATTCTGAAAATGGTGGAAACCATTCAGGTCCTTAACTATAATTTCTCTCCCTACAATTTTGGTTATAACCTTCGCAGAATCATGGCAGATGCGACACATACGAAGGTTTTTAGTTACCCGAATGGGGGTACCAGCTTGTGTGCTGATGACCCCAAAAGCAATGGCCAGCATTTCACTGTGCTCCACAGAAGTGCATTCTCGCTCTTTATCGACATCGTGGAGACTATAATGTGTACTAGGCCTGTGCCCTTCGTCTTCCATTTTCTTCATCAAATAATGCAACTCAGAACGGATGATTTCTGACCTTGGGTGGGATACATCTCCAGTCCCAAACACGTGAATTTTATTTTTGAACTCGAGCCAACTATAAGGTTTTGTAGGTCTCAGATTCATGTCGATAGCCGTTTCTTCCAGGTCCTTAACCTTTTGCCACTCGTCATTTTCTGCATACCAGTTGGAGAGCAACACATAATTGTCAGCATTGAGAGGTTCGATCTCCCAGAGCTGCTCAATGACACTCTTACCTAACTCTGTTTCCTTGTGAATTCTGTAACCAACCAGCAGCGACCGCAATACCTCTACAAGTCTTCCAATCTTTTGTTCCTCAATAAAGATGGCTGCCTCATCAAAACGTCCAGCCCGAGCTAGCAGAGCTACCATCAAAGCATAATGTGCAGCTTGAGGTGCCTTAATGCAGTTGAAGTAAAACCTCCCCTCCTCAACCATGCAAGCAGTACAACAAGCATGGAGGACAGCAGAGTAGGTAGTTTGGTCTATTACAATACTTGGGTCTCTCTCCATTTCTCGAAACAATTGGACTCCCAGCCTTCCTTGTCCATGTAAGCTATATCCCATGATCATCACAGTCCATGAAATAACATCTCTAACTTTCAACTCTTTAAACATCTTTATAGCAGATTCAATATATCCCGACTTCACATACATGTCAACTATAGCATTACAAACTTGAATATTTAAATCTACTCCATTTCTAAGCAAGTACCCGTGGATTTCCTTGCCTTGCTTGTGTGCAGCCATCCTTGCACAAGCAGGAAGAACACTAGCTACTGATTGAGGATCGGGTTTCACATCATTCATAATCATCTGTCGGAATAACTTAAGTCCTTCATTGAACCCTCCCTTCTTGACATAAGCATTGATTATTGCCGTCCAGGAAATTATATCTCTTGTTGACATTTGATCAAAAATTTCCCGAGCATCTTCAATGCTGCCACAATCAATGTACATTTTCATGAGAGAGTTACTAACCAACACATCAAATGCTAGCCCACATTCTGTAGCAATACTGTGAACTTTCCTACCTTCTTCCAGAGACTTAATCAAGCCACAAGCACCAAGAGCAGTAACCAGCGCCACGGAATCAATCTCAGCTCCTGACTCCACCATTTGATGCAATAAACCAATAGCCAAAGTGGGTTTATTCTTTTTCACGTACAACCTAGCCAACAGAGTCCAAGAAACAGAATTCTTCTTAGGGGAGTTATCAAGAAGCCATTTTGCAGCATCGACACTTTCAAGACGCCCATACATTTCAAGGAGAGCTGTGATTACGTATTGATCACAAGCAAAGCCAAATTTCAGAGCCTGGGCATGAACTTGTTTACCAAGCAATAAATCACCAGAGAAACGAGAGGCAGTAATTACACGAGGCAAAGTATGCCTATCTGGACGAACACCAAGAAGCAACATTTGCTGATAAGTGGGTAAAACATGGCACGGTTCCCCATTAGATAGATGAGTTTGGATAAGATTATTCCAAGCAAATGTATCCTTACGAGGTATTTCGTCGAACACTTGGTGGGTCAGCGAAAATTCACCAGATTTTAAAACAGAAGAACAAAAATTACTGGAACTATTGTACGATATGGAACTGACCTTGATTGGATTTTCAGCAGAAAGAAAAGGGTAAAAACCTGCGAATGGGAGGATCACCATGGAAGAATCATCAAAATATTATCTTTATTGTAGCTTTGATTGTGTATAGACTCAGAGCTATGGCTTTGACTGTTATAATTCAATCTATTCACACCTTAATTGTGAAAATGAAAACAGGAATTGGGAGCTCAGCTATTAGGACTAGGAGTAGGAGCGAAAGTAGAATTTTCACCGACATTTATATTAGGGGACAAAGATATAGGCATTGAAGTTCTAGGGATAATGGAGTATGTAAAAGACGGATTATTCAAGAGTCCAGTTTTTTTTTTTTTTATCCACAATAGGCTAGTTCTGAAACTAGAGATGTGATATTAGATTTATTTATTATTATTATTATTATTATTATTATTATTATTTTTAAGGTTCAGAGATTGGGACATTAGATAATCATCAATTTATCCAACAAGAAAATGTTTTTTTAGCTGGGTGCATTCACTTTCCATTTTTTTTTTTTTTAGAAAAAAAAAAGACACTAATTTTTTTTTTTATTAATAAAAAATATATATACTTACACCCGGATAAAATTTGAATTTAAATTTCTTGCGGAAGATTAGTAGAGTGCATTTATTTATTAAGCAATTAGATCAAGAATTAATATCAATTAGAATGAAGGGAAAAAAGTAAAAAAAAAAAATTTCTAAATAATGATAAGGAATCGAATTTAAATATTCTCTTCAATTATTAATAATAAATATAAATATAAAGTAAAATATAATATAAAAATAAAGAATATTTTAATAATTATATCTTGTGATTTAGAAGGGAGAATAATACAAAGATAGGAATAAAAAAACAACAAATAAAAATGATGTTTAAATTTGTAAGATCATATTCGACTATTTGTTTTTACCATATTTATAAAATGCAAACTATAGAATAAAAATCTCTTCTTTTTCATCTTCTTCGTCTTTCTTTCTTTTTTTTTTTTTTCTTATTAATAAACACATTCTGGCTGTTTGTTTCCTCCAAATATTTACTTACTGGACACTACTTCCCAAATTCCCTTCTTAAAACTACTTCACCATTCACATGTACAAACTTTTTTAAAATAACTATAACTCATACAACCATGTTAATGCTTGAACCTTAAATTTTTTATTGTTCAAAATAATTACATGTTTTTGAGTCATAACTTGTTTGCTGCAACATTTTTCTTTGTATGTACAAAAATTCTTTTTTTATCACAAGCTATTATAATTTTATAATAATCCAAAAATAATCTGTTAATTTGATGGAGTATGAGTCAAATTATAATTTTTTTTTAACAATAACTTCATTATATATTAAGTTGTTATTATACAAAAATTAATATGATAAATAATTAGATCCAGTTTATAATTTGTAATTTTTAGTTACTTATCACATTCAACGACAAGTTAATCGACAAGTTAATGCATGAAGACTTTGAGTGATTTACTTAAATAGTTTCAATTATAATTAAAAATTAAATTTTTTAAAACTAGCAATAATAAGCTCAAAACTATGCGTTTTAGTTATATCAAAATTAGATAAATTACATAAATATCCTTCAGTTTTCTTCTCTACTCTCACACAAAATCAGAATCAAAATAGCTCTGTAAGTTTATGACTATTCTACAAAATCACTACTGTAACAAGCTCTCTCTCTCTCTCTCTCTCTATATATATATATATATATATATATTAGTAAATATACCATCATTATGTTCAAAGCAGACAGAACTCCTGAAGAAGATGTCTTATTAATTTTTTACATTCAACAACATGGCCCTGGCAATTGGAGGGTTGTTCCTGGTTAATTTATTTTTTTTCTCTCTCTATCTTTTAATTAATTGCTCAATATATATACTATTTTTAATTTTTTGTTTATTTTAATTAAATTTGCTTCCCTCCAGTTAATTTGAGTATTGTGTGAATTTCAGGGTTGCAAAGATGTAATAAGATGGGCTAATTACTTAACATCAGGGATCAAACATGGTAATTTTACAGAACGTGCTAATTACATAATATGTAATAGAGTTTACATACAATATGTAATGGTTTACATAGTATCTAAACCCATTTACATAGTATGTAAACCAGTTTACATACTATGTAAATCCTGTTACATACTATGCAAATAGAGTTACATACAACAGGTAATGGTTTACATACTATGTAAACCATGTTACATACTAAAACTTAGGGGTGGCAATTTTTGACACGACACGAAAAACTCGACACGAACCCGACACGCATTAAGTTTGGGTCTACAACGGGTCAACCCGAAATGACATGAAAAATAATGGGTCGGGTTAGGGTTGACCCGTTCAACCCGTTCTTAAAAAATAAAAAATATAACCATAATTATCTATTAGACACTCACTCACAAGTTACAACTCATATAACTTCTGTAAACCTTAAATCTCTAATAGTTTAACATGACGAAATGCAAATACACATCGTTAGGAGTAGAAATTTTCGACGACACGAAACACCACACGAAAAAACCGACACGAACCAAACCGAATTAATTTCGGGTCAAAATGGGTCAACCTGAAATGACCCGAAAAAGAATAAGGTCGGGTTTGGGTTTGTCGTGTTAGGGTCGGGTTAAAATTGGGTTAACCCGAACACGACCCGAATGACCCGAACTGCCACCCCTACTAAAACTGTTGGTCAAAATGGAAAATCTGATGGACGTGGACTAGGGGAGGATTTCAATAAGGTTCGTGTGCGATGGACCTCAACTGTTACATACAATATATAAACTTTTGTGCATAACTTTATGGAAATAGCTTAACTTTATGGGAATAGCTTAACTTTAGAGGAAGACTTCAGCCTAGTTTTTGTTTTGTACAATACAGACTCGATACTACTCATTATAGTTTGAAAGAGTTTATTGTATTTGCATTAACAATGATTAGTTAATTTCCTTTTTATGTTCCCTCTGTTTGAAATCTTATTATTTGTTTTTCGGTCGAGTAGAATTTATGTTATTTTCTCGGTAATTTCCCTCTTTACCATAGATGGTACAAAAATATATTACTTGGAGGAATGCAGGCAGGACTTCCACAGATGTGACAACTTACAATATAGAACTATTTCTGTTGTGAGCTGTCGAAAAATTGAATAAAGGAAGAAGACAAAGGATTATGCTTGGAATTGATAAGAAGAGAATCAATGTTCTCAATAACTTATTTCTCTGTGCCGTAATTGGCCTCATTATTTTTTAATCACGTTTGTGTAGTCAGCAATTATACAGGTTCAATTTTGTATACATCTTTATTATGTCAGAAAATTAATCATATGGTCTAGTTTACATACTAATATATATATATACATGTAAATTAATTTACATACTAATGTACATATTATGTAAATCAGTTTACATACTATGTAAACCAGTTTACATACAACAGGTAATGGTTTCAATAGTATGTAAACTAATGTACATAGTATGTAAATAGTTTACATACCTATATGTATACTCTGTTTTGCCTAGCAAAAACAGAGTATAACCAATTCCTTCCAAATTGTTAATGCCCAATATGGTTTCCAGCAAAAAATTGAACGACTGTCTGCACCAAGAGGTATTCATATGATTTATAAAAGAATGATTTTTTTTTCCAAATTGTCAAATAAATAAGTAAATTTAAATGCCTTGGTGAAAATGAAAATGGGGTTACTGAATTTTCCAGAATAATGATCATACATATTCTACAACGTGCAAAAGAACTGGAATTAATTGCCGACGACAACAAAAACTGAGAAAGCAAAGAGAAAAGGAGATGGGAGACGGTGACTGTATTGGAGTTTAATAAAAAAGGACAAAAAGGTAAATTTATTATATTAAAACGCTGTCGCACAGCGATTTATGTAAAATTGAACTTGCTGTTTAAATTGTTGCTACAGTAGGTCATTAAATCGAAGACTTTTTGTTTCATAACAATTGCCCTTCAGCTTTACGTTATTCACGTCACAAAATCTTCGAATTATATCGATTTATTGTTCAAAATTAACAAATTAAGAATAAATTGATAAATTAAAATATTAAATTAATACTGAGCGGTAAATGTAGAAAGCCATCTCCAACTGATTGCACTATATGAATATAATTTTCATACTATTTTTATACAAAAATTGAATGTATAAAAGTATAATTAGCTCTCTTCCTAACATTTTAAACTTTTAGGAAAGTTAGTATTCCAATAATTTTTAAGATAGTATCAGAGCTAGAGATCCTATATTTAAGGCCTAATAACCCCAATTATTGATTTGCAAGTGTGTGTGTTTGGCTTACATGGTGTATAGAGTCAACACTTGTGAGGAGTGATGAATGTATAAAAGTATAGTTGGTCCTACTCCTAACAGTTTAAGCTTTTAGGTAAGTTAGTATCCCAACAACTTCTAACAAAAATAATATTATTTTTTATCTTCAACCAATTGCATTAAAAATATATTCTTTTAGAAAATTATAATATTTCATTATTATTTTTATTAATTAATTTCTAATAATTATTATATTAAAATAATTGTAATAAACTTTACTTAAGATAAAATAGAAATTAAAAGAATTTTTTAGAATTTTATATCTTTATAAGTGCGATAAAAAATGTTACATTATATAAACAGTTCATCGGGCTATATTTTTTTTAAAGTACAAAAATTGCACATTAAATTTAAGGAGAGAGAGAAATCGCAAATCTACGTATCCCTTTTTGGATCGAAATTGGAGAAAAATCATTGATCAGATTGTTAGCGTGAGACATGTAATTAGTGTATATGTGTCTATCTGTAATAGAGTTATAGGTTATACATAGTTCTATTTTATTTAGGACTCTTGTACTTTATTTTCTATATATACCTCTATTGTGAGGTAATAATACAATAAGAAATATTTCTCATTCACATAACATTTAACTTGGTATCAGAGTGAAGGTTAAAAAAGAAACTGTCTTTTTTCTTCGTCTCTTGTCAGGGCTGCCGTCACCACCTGTTAGTGCCGTCACCTTCCGCCTGTCAGCACCGCCCATCACCTGTCAGCGTCGTCGCGCGTCTCTTTGTCTCACCTGCGCGCCGTCGGACCAGTCCAGCGCGCCAACCGCCTATCACTCCCGTACGCCGTCCGCATTTGCCGACTGTCTCTCCCGTGCACTGCTCAGTCTACGTTGCACTCTGTCTGTTCGTCGGTTCGCTGCCTCCAGTGCTCTCTTCCTGTCCGTCCGTGTGCCTGTAGCCTCGCACCTGTCGCACGCTGCCTCGCGCCGTCTCTCTACCTCTCCCTTGCGTTGTCTGTCCCTCGCGTCGCCTCTTGTTCGTCTCCCCTTGCTCCAGTCCCCGAGACCCCTGCTCCAGATCTGCCTAGCTCATCAGCCCATCTCCACATCAAACCCTAGCACCAAAACAATTCCATCAGCCCACACGCATTCCACAATCCTAAACCCAAAACACATCAGCCCACACCCAGAATAACCTGATCCATCAGCCCACACTCAGATCCATCAGACCATACCCATTCCATCAGCCCACTAATAATTACCAACCCATTTTAGCCCAATTAACAATCAGTAGTACAGTCAGCAGTCCGCAGACACAGTTAAGTCAACAGTCCAGTCAGCAAATTCCAAAAAAAAAAAACTTTTATTCCGCTGCATATTATTAGTTTCTTTTCAATGGAAGATTCGAGGACCAATGATGAAATATTTAGCCTAGCTATTCAAGTAAGGTCATCAATGCCAGATTTCTATGGAGTAGCTGGACAAGATCATTATACGACATGTGAAGGTAACCCTACAGCTTCTATAGCTGGTCGTGGTAAGATTGGTATGGTTTCAAACGTTTCTCACTCTGTTGGATCTGATACCTGGATTATTGACTTTGGAGCATCTGATCATATGACTTATGATAAATCTTATTTTACTGACTTGTCTTCCCCACCAGTGTCTTATGTTACGAATGCTAATGGTGAAGCTTTTCCTGTGTTAGGGATGGGGCTCGTTCGTATTACCCCAACCTTACAGCTCCAAAATGTTTTATATGTACTGAATTTATCTCATCACTTAATATCTGTCCCACAATTGAATACTGAGTCTAAATGTTCTGTAACCTTCTATCATATGTATGTAATTTTTCAGGATCTTCTTACTAGGAAAATACTTGGTCGGGGATATCTGAGGAACAGATTGTTTCGTCTGGATCAGAACTACGCAGGGGAGAAACCAGGAGCACAATCCCGCATCACTTTGACTTCGAGTTCTGACCAGCAAAGTGAAATTTGGTTATGGCATCGTCACTTAGGGCATCCGTCTTTTAATCTTATGAAAAAATCTATGCCTACTCTGTTTATTGGTGTGAGTGAATCTACTTTACGTTGTGAGATACGTGTGTTGGCCAAGAGTCATCATACTACTTATTCTCCAAGTATTTCTAACAAAAGTACAATTCCTTTTGAATTAATTCATTCTGATGTTTGGAGACCGTCTAGAGAGCCTACTATATTGGATATGAGGTATTTTGTGTCGTTTATTGATGATTGTACACGATTGTCATGGGTTGCTATTCTTAAAAACACAGATGAAGTTTTTCAAGCTTTTCAAAATTTTCGTACTCGTGTTCAAACACAATACAATAGCACCATTAGAGTCCTACGTTCTAATAATGGGGGAGAATATGTTAATCTTATTTTTCAAGATTATTTCCAAACACATGAAATTGTTCACCAAATTACTTGCCCACAAACACCAGAACAAAATGGGGTGTTTGAAAGAAAAAATTGTCATTTATTTAATATAGCTCGTGCTCTCCTATTTAGTGCTAATATGCCAAAATATCTTTGGGGCGATGCTGTACAAGTTTTTGCCAATCTCATTAATCGTCTCCCATTTAGTGTCCTTCACGGACAAATCCCGTTTGAGGTTCTCGCATCTCATGTATCCGTATCATCATTTCATAATCTTCCTGCCCGTGTATTTGATTGTGTTGCTTTTGTTTATGTTCCTAAAAATCAAAGGTTTAAATTAGATGCCTGAGCAATTAAGTGTGTGTTTGTTGGTTATTGAGGCTATCAAAAAGGGTACAAGTGCTACCACCTACCTACCAGAAAATATTATGTCACTATAGATGTCACTATAGATGTCACTATCTTTGAAGATATGAGCTATTTTTCCTCATTTGATACTGCTCTTAAGGGAAAGAATTCATATTTTGAAGAACTGTATCATAATGAGGGGGAGGAATTGGAAAGAACTGTGGAAGTAATGCAATCAGGAGATATTTCAATGGGTCCAGTTAAGGTTCTTATCCCGTTGAATTCAGTAGTTGAAGAAGCAGATGCTTTAAGTATCCAAGCACCAGATCCGATCACTGAAAATCAAAATGAAGACACAACTGTTCCCTCTCCTACCCTTGACCAATAACTCCCTGATATTGAAGGTCACTCATCTGAGGTATGTATTCCTATTGATACTAATAGCATAGAGTCTAATGTTGGACAGTATGTGTTACCAAAGAGATCTACTCGGGGTCAATCAGCCAAAAGGTATGAACCAAATATTCATGCAAAATCAAAGTATCCAGTAGTCAACTACATGTCCACTAAAAGATTATCTAAGTTATATAAATCATTTGTAAATCAAATATCTGCTATATCAGTACCTAACAAAGTGCAGGATGTGTTGGGAGATTCCAAGTGGAGGAAGGCAATGGATGAAGAGATGGAGGTGTTACAGAAAAATGATACTTGGCAACTTGTGCCTCCACCACAGGACAAGAAAGCAGTTGGTTGTCGCTGGGTGTTTATTGTGAAACATAATGCTGATGGATCTGTAAATCAATATAAAGCCCGCCTTGTAGCAAAAGGGTTCACTCAGACGTATGGTGTAGACTACGATAAGACTTTTGCTCCTGTTGCCAAAATGAATACTATCCGGGTTCTACTTTCGCTTGCTGCTAGCTTAGACTAGCCACTTCAACAGCTTGATATTAAGAATATGTTTCTTCATGGAGAGTTAGTCGAGGAGGTGTACATGAGTCTTCCACCTAGGTATGTAGCTGATTCTCCTGGTAATTTTGTATGCAAATTGAGGAAGTCTTTGTATGGTCTTAAGCAGTCCCTTCGTGCCTGGTTTGGAAGGTTTTCTCAGTTCATGTAGAAGGTTGGTTACGGACAGAATAATTCATACCATACGTTGTTTCTCAAACATCAACAAGGGAAGGTAATTGCTTTAATTATTTATGTTGATGATATGGTAATTACTGGCAATGATACTATTGAGATGGATAGATTATAGAAACAACTAGCCTTTGAATTCGAGATGAAGGATTTGGGTGAAATAAATACTTCTTAGGGATTGAGGTAGCTAGGGGGAGAGAAGGAATTTTTCTGTGTCAGAAAAAGTACATTCTTGATCTGCTAACTGAGACAGGTATGTTGGATTGCAAACCTATTAACACTCCTATTGAGCAAAACCATTGTCTAGCAGAGTATCCAAATCAGGTACCAACTGATCGAGCTCGCTATCAGAGGTTGGTTGGGCGCTTAATTTATTTAGCGCATACTAGACCAGATGTTGCATATGCGGTAAGTGTAGTAAGTCAGTTCATGTATAACCAGTGTCAGAGTCACATGGATGCAGTTGTGAGGATTTTAAGATACTTGAAGTCAGCTCTAGGAAGAGGAGTAATGTTCTCTAAACACAACAATCCTCTTGAAGTTTGCAGCTTCATAGATGCAGATTGGGCAAGAAATATTACAGATAGAAGGTCGACATTGGGTTATTTCACTTTCGTGAGAGACAATTTGGTTATATGAAAAAGTAAGAAGCAGAAAGTTGTGGCGCGAACTAGTGCTGAGGTTGAGTATAGAGGTATGGCTCATGGGGTATGTGAATTGCTGTGGATAAGAAGTTTGCTATCTGATTTGGGTTTTGAACCCAAAAGTACCATGAAGTTGTATTGTGACAATCGGGTAGCCATTAATATATCACAAAATCCAGTACAGCATGATCGCACTAAGCATGTAGAGGTTGATTGTCACTTTATAAAAGAAAAAGCTAGATGTCAAACTAATCAATTTTTCTTTTGTTCCCACTAGAAAGTATCTGCAAATTTTTCTTTTGTTCTCATTGGAAAGCAACTTGCAGATGTGCTCACCAAAGGAGTTTCCAAGAAGGTGTTTTATGACTCACTAAGCAAGTTGGGTATGGTCGATATGTATACTCCAACTTGAGGAAGAGTGTTAGCGTGAGTCATGTAATTAGTGTATATGTGTCTATCTGTAATAGAGTTCTAAGTTGAAAATATTTCTCATTCACATAATATTTAACTCAGATTTCAGAGCTAAGAAATACATTGGCCAAATGGAATTCAATTTTCTTCAACTTTATCTTTCAAAATTTCTAAAGATTTGGAAAAAAAAAAAAAAAAAACATTTTTACGACATCAAAAATTTAAGGTTCTACTAAAGAAGGCATCCAAAATGTAAGAGCTCTACTAGGGATTGGTCTCCTTTGCCTCCTGACCTCACTCATCTCATCTTTTCCACGAAAATCTATCACGTTCTTGCTTATTTTCTCCAAATTCTTTCATATTTCTTCATTTTGCTTGTTTTTCTAACCTCTTTTTCGTTACTTAGTTTGTTTTCTTTGCAATTTCTTTTGTGGAGTACTGAAACTCTATTCCTCCATTAAACCTTTTTGGATTGTCTCCATCTTCTCCTTTATCATTGTGTTTTACTTCATCATTTGCGGCCACTAATTCATCCATTGTTTGGAGGAGTTTCTCATTTGTTGCTTTTATCAGTAATATACAACATTGATCTTCACAAGGACTTTGCCAAAACTGCTTGTGATCGTCACCTATTCACGAATGTACATAGATTTTTAGCATCTCTGTTCACGATTATTATGTTTGCAATTTTTTATTTCGAGCTCTATGCTTAGCCATTTCATTCTTCGTTAAACATAATATCGAGTTTTGAGGTGTTTATCATTGCTATTTCTAGTTATGAGGTTTCGTGCTATCTGAGAGTGATTGTGATTTTTAGACTCGTGCTATTTGAGAGTTATTGTACTCATTGGACTTGTTCTTTGTTGAGCTTCTTTGACCAGTGTGGCTTGGTTGGTTTAGTTGTGCAATAATGATACCTAACAAGTGTTTTGAAGTTTGTTCATTGTTGTGCAAATATAGAAGATAAGTGTCATCTGGTACTTTTTCCTCCTTTCTTTTGTTACGGCTATTGTATAAATTTGTATTGTTCTGACGATGTGTTCTACTTGGTAGCTATTCAAGTGAGCACAAAGAGCTCTATACTGTTTGATAACCTACAAAATACAAAATAAGGTGTTTGAAATTTTTTTAATTTTTTTTTCCTGTTATTAGCATGGAAAAAAAGGAAATTTAATTGTGCTTCTAAATTTACAGTCGAAGTAACTTATAGCCTATCTGTCATAGGTTCGTTGGAAATGGTTACAAAGCATTCTATCAACTTTATTTCAAGAATACATATTTATTTAATGATAAAAATTAACTCCATTATTGTAAAATGAAGGCTAAAATAAATCCTTTTCGAAGCAAAATACTATTCTTTACTCTTTATCATGCTTGCTATGTAGTGGATATTAGCCTATTCATTTTAATTTTCTAAATAGATTAAGATATTAACCTATATGGTAAAACTTTTGATCTTGTATCTTTATCTTGAATACTAAGTAATAAAAATTCGCTTTTGAACAAAAAAAAAAAAAAAAATCTTTTGGAGTTGCTCTAACTATATATAGAATAAACAATATGTTCTAACTGTACAATTAAGGTGAGTGCATGCGAAAAAATAATGACTAGTTCAAAAAATCAATGCATGTGTCCATGACTCGATTATAAAAAGGTTTAATCGATCATTTCTTTTATTACTAGCTTTTCTTCCTAACTTAAATAACATATTTAAGGTCTTATAATTTAATTAAATTATTTTAATTCACACAATTTAATCCTAACTTTCTTTGACAAATTTTTACAAAATTTCAATTTTTATTATATTAATTTAACTATCACATAATTAAAAAATTAATAACTAAATTATATATTTTGAAGGTTGTGGATTAAATCAATTAATAAGTCAAGTTTCATTGTAGTTAAAATATAAAGTAATTTAAAAAAAATTCAAAATTTGGGCTAAATTTGTCCAATGTAAAAACATTAGTTATTAAAATATATGACTTAAAAGGTTAGGGACCAATTGTAACCAAGTACTCTTACCCCTTGGATGTGGATTTAGTAACTCGTGATGTGAGCTTTGTTTTTTTTTTTTTTCTTTTTTTCTTTCCTTCACTCGTGAGTTGTGAACTTTTGACAGGGATGAACTACAGAAGATTAACACTATGCCAAAATTTTCATAATTATCAAGCAGAGTATGTAAAAATAATAATGAATAGAACGTGTTAATAAAATACAAAGCTTTAATCCTTTGGTCTTGCCACCTTTAGCAAATTTATAACATTCTCATAAACTAAGAATGTTATTGATGAAGCAGGAACATTTTTCAGAAGATTCGGTGTGATGCCTTTATAAAAACCTCGAAAACCTTCGAACCTGCAAATTAAAGAATATCTTCAACTAGGATTGATGTGAATTTGGCTGTTCAACACCAACAGCAATTATATCTCATACATCACTCAGACAAATCTTGCCATATTTTAACAATTCCCAATAAAGATACAGTATATTCTTTCTTCGAAAAAAGGTGGATAAGGTCACCAAACGCCTTTCATGGCTATCCTAGTTCTTGAAACAGCACCATGCATAAATCGTGATATGCTGATTTATGTATAAAAGTTTTGCATGATCACATTGGTAGATCCAATAACCACCATGCACTAAAAGGAGTACATGAAATTTAATTTTTTAAAAGAACTACAGGTTATTCCAATTGTATATATAATATACCATTCCTGTTCGGACCATGTAAATTCACTCTGAGCTAAACTTCATACTTACCGCGCTGTTTCCTTGATGACGTGCCAACTATCCAAATATCTTGGAATTCCCTCATTGCTTGGTCGTTGCTGCAAAGGAAACAAATATTTCCAAAATAACATTCATCAATAAACACCAGCTTAAAGGGATATAAAATCCCAAATGGCAAAAAGTTTAGAAGACAGAACAGATTTCACAATAATTTTCACAAGTAAACCACATTAACAATTTCGGAAGTCCAGATGTACCTGCAGGCGAGATCGTATGACCTGAAGAATAAAAGTAGTCTCTGTCACTACAAGGGACTAAAAGAAAGAAAAAGAAAAAAAAGCAGTCCAAAAATGTCAAAGATTTCATTACCTGGAATGGATACGATAGTAGAATGGCAGCAAGTTTAGAGGATGCTCCCAAAGCAGCATAATCTATTGAATTCTGTGCAAAAAGGTTAGTATTACATCATAAAAAGTTTGCAAACATTAGGTAGAAGAGTTTTCATTTTCCCTTTTTTCCTGTTAACTCATAGCAAGAAAAAATTGATACTTGTTCCAGCACATCAATCAAGTATGTTTCTTTAGAAACTTCAACAGAGAAGTTTTCCCTCTGTATGACAAGTAGAAAGAAGAAAAGGGCAAAAAATATGGCAATATAAGAAGTTAACGGAGTGCAGAAATAAATTATACTTTTGCGATTTAAAGCAACCATATATGAACCATCAAAGAAGAAGCTATTAAAACTTCTGTCAACATGGAGGGTAGTCCAAACGGAGCACGTACTTCCAATAATGCATTAAACTCATAGGTCATAAGCCTACAATTATTTAGGCATGTCAAGATAGAAATTAGATTAGACATATATCATGAAACATGTCCTGTTCTTCGTTACATGTCGAGATACCCAATGGAACACACACTACTAAAAGTAGACAAGGTCTAACAGGTTTTTCTCCTTTCTGTCAGGACAAAATTCCTTATAATGATGCATATATTACCATGAACAGAGACAAATATATATACAACCATAGAGGACCATTTGCTAAATACTTCAAAAGATTGTACATTTACTTTCTCTTGACACATGCAGAACCACATAGGATTGAGCCCGAACGATATTACAGAAGAAAAACACCAGACAAAACCCTAGAGACTTACCAGTAATGTATCAGAACTTCCAGAATTCACCGTGCTATTCTTGGACTTCCATTCCACAATGATCCTTCGAAGTTCTTCATATGCTGTGAATTGTATAGCACCATGAGAAACCTGCTGAAACAACAGGACTTTTTAATTGTTGCACATTTCATTTCACAATGTCTGCAATTAAAAAATGCTAAAAACAAATACTGAACTTCCTATCCACAATTATTACATTCTATACTAATTATAGATACATGGTACGTTTGGAATTAGTCTAACAACTATGGTTAACAAATATAGTTATACAAGCTAGCTACGTAACTAAACAACACTACTACTACTTGAAAAGAAAACCAGACTGACAACTGTTAAATGTATCCTGATGTGCATACAAATCACAAACATACAATTGAAGCTGAAACATAGCAGTTATTCAAAATAAAAATGGTTACATTAAAAAAAATACACAAGAAAAACAGCTCAAAAGTATATGTACCGAAAAGAGAGAACTAAGGATGAATTTGTCAAACAAAACTCTACTCGTGCACAATTATCAGGCAATGTATATATATAACTCATACAAAACAATAAGCATTGTCAAAAAATATAAAAGTTGAGGACATCAAAGTACCAGAAAAAGACTTGGAACAAGTCCTTTATAGAGTGATCTCCATCCTTCCTCTTTCATTATAGTTCTTAAGGCATCTGCAATATCATAAAAATAAATTGGCATGGTACATGAGCAACAAGAGACTTATCACCCCAAATATCCAGCTTTAAGCCAAAGACATAATTACTTGACAATGAAGTAAAAAAAAAAAACACATAAAGAAGAGGATTATCAGCATGAGATTCTTAATAATTGGAAACTTAATAAAAGATATAAAGCAGACCATAGAATCCAGAATATGGCCGAGTTTGATAGAGAGGATTCTGGAGCTGCATTCTTGTTTTTACAAGCCAAATAGGATTTGTACACAAGCAAACCTGACAAGAGTACAAGGTCATAGGATCCCAATGGAAAATAGATCTTATGCTAATGCAAATAAATTAAGCTAATGACCTTTCAATAGATTAAATTGCATGCGAACTCACCAAAGCTCCAGCTTCTGCAGCAGAAGCAAGATGAAGAGCAGGGCCTAGTTTCTCTTCTCTGTTCTTAGAGTATCTTCGTTTGGCTCCATCATAGCTAAAAATAGAAACACAGTTCGAAAAGCCAGCAAATGACAGAAATTAAATTCATAGAACCAACCAAATGGTACTTACAAGAAGAAATATAAACCCCATGAAACAGAGGAGCCAAGAACTGCTGGAAAGAAGCCAGCGTATAGCCCTCTCACACCCTACAAAAGGAAAAGGAAAAAAAAGAAAAAGGACGAAGAAGCAATTAAAATTTTCGCAACATTTTGGCGAAACCCAGTTTAGCTCCCCGAGAACACAAACAAACATAGAAACGAAGTAGTCAAAATTTCACAACATATTTAAAAGACCTAGAGAATCCTACAACCATGATCATGAAACACATAAAATAGAAGTACTTGCTACATACCTCCAATCGACCAATGGTTAAAAGAGCTTGATATGTGTTCCTGTATGTTGGAAGACTGGAGATTCGCCCATCGTTAACTGTTAATCAAAGTAACGATCAAACTGAAAACCAATAAATCGAAAAATCAGGTGATTTTCTAAAAATCATCCTTTTTTTGCTTCTGTGTATAGGCTATAAGATTTAGACGATTACCCTGAAACCTAGTACGGATAACATCGAGGGGGTGCACGGAAGCGACGGTGGCGAATCCGGCAACGGCGCCGGCCGTGGCGTTCTCCCATTGCCAATGATCTCTTCGCGATTCCGACGCCGACATAGCGAGTGTTTCTAGATCATTCGGAAATGCTTTTCAGCTTTGCTTTCTTTGAGATTCCGGACATTTGGTTTCTTTCAACCAAATTGATCCTGGAATTTTTTTAGAAGTGAGAGGGAATAAATTCAAATATTCTACTCCTAAATTCAATATTTTTTTCCTTTTTTTTTTTGTCTTTCTCACATGCATCTTTTATTTGTATCTATTTTTTCTGCTATAGTTACAAATTCTCCGCAATTTGCATCTGCAAGAGCCTAGAGCAAGACAAGCTCCGCAAGCAATGTCTCTAGACGACGACGTTTTTACTTTACAAACCTATAACTTTAGATGGCGTTTGGTTCGCTGAATGTAATCGTAATCGTAATCGTAATCGTAATCGTAATCGTAATCGTAATCGAATGGAATGTAATGTAAAGGAATCAGTATTATGATTACAGTGTTTGGTTTAGTCACTGTAATCAAAAAAGAATCAGTATTACAGTATTTGGTTTGACAACTGTAATGTAATGGAATAAAAAAAAAATTATATAATTATTTTAAAAATACAATTTTAAAAAATAAAATTTCAGAAATAATGCAATTTCATAACAACAATTAATAAAAAAAATAAAATTTTAGGAAAAAAATATAATTTTAAAAAAATACATTTAGAAAAAATACAATTTCATAATAACAATTAATAAAAAAATACAATTTTAGGGAAAAAAAAATACAATTTCAGAAAAAAAAATACAATTTAAAAAAAAATTATATTCAGAAAAAATACAATTTTATAACAATAATTAATAAAAAATACAATTTAAAAAAAAGAAATACAATTTCAGATAAAAAATACAATTTAAAAAAAATACAATTTAAAAAAAATATAATTTCAGCTGTAAAAAAAAAAAAGAAGGAAATTTCAGCACGGGGAGAACAATTACATTCGATCGTTCGAGCACGGCGCACGGCTGGACGACACACGGATGGCGACAGCGAGTCTTGGTTCGACGGCTGGACGGCGCACCGCTGGACGACACACGGAGCGCGGGGGAGAACTCTGGTTCGAGTGTTCAAGCGCCGGGGAGAACGCTGGAACTCTGGTTCGAGCGCGGGGGAGAACTGGAGCGGCGGAGCTGGAGAACAGACCTGAACGGCGGCGAGAAGACCGCGAATGGCGCCGGACGAGAGCGACGGCTTTAACCCCCATGGTCGGCGCACGAACGGGACGGCTGGACGACGAACGATGGCTACTGATTCCTTCGCAATTTCACTGTTCATTACGAGAAGTAATGTAATCCCCTTTCATTGTATCAGCACATGTAATCCTCTTTACTTTCTCTGCATGTAATCAATTACATTACATTACATGTGTTTGTACAAACCAAACACTTGTAATGTGTAGAATCAATTATATTACATCTTTTATTACACCCAATCAAACACCATCTTAGTGGGAAAGCTTCGTGTAAGCCAAGCAGTATGCATTAGGTTAGGTTTTTAGGTTAATGTGATTGGTTCATAAAAAATAAAAATCAATTTAAAATAATTAATTTGAAAAACTAATCTAAATTAACTTTTTAGTTTGAGTTGGGTAATTTTTTTTTTAATAAATTTTGTTTATTAATCTTTATTTTTTATTAATTTTTATATTATAATTTCTAATATTTTAAATATTTGATTTATTTATAATACATAAAGTTAAAGATTTTATAATATTATCACTTATTTAATATTATTACCTATATTAATTATAAAGTAAAAAGAAAATATTTAAAAGTAAGTATAAGGAAGAATAATACTTATCTCGTGAATTCCCTGACTCTCAAGTTATTTATAATGTTATTTATGCGATAAAAAATTAATTCATTAATTATTTAAAATTTAATATAATTATAATAAATAAATAATATATAATTAGTGTTTTGTATTGATAAAAAGAAAGAAAAGAGAGAGAGAGAGAGTGTGTGCGCGCGCTTAGACACGGTTTTATGAATTATAGTAAGAAAGAAAAAAAAAATTAAAAAGGGAGGATGAGAAAAAAATGTAAAAAAACTTATGGATAGTTCTAAAAATAATTATATAAAATATAAATATATAAATATAAAGTAAATTGATTGGATTGGATTGATTTAGTTTTTATGAGATTTAAATAAATTAAAATTAAATAAATTGTTAAGTATGCGAACAAGTTTTATATTGAAAAAATATGAATAATAAATTGGATATATAGTTGAAATGTGTTGTTCTTTATAATAAGTTAATTTTTTAGGTTGAAACACCAGGTCCAACAAATGGTATAACCTAATTTGCATTATATGAGCACACAAAGTGAATCCTTAACTTGAAAGTTGACTCATGTAGGCGAAACAAATGGCCCAAGTTTGAATAAATGGTGGGCCTTTTATTAGATCGCATTGAAAATTCTGCGATATTGTTCTAGATTCATTTGAATTCTCGAGATTTGGTGTGGGTTATTTGTCTCTTTCTTACCATTCATTTGAATTCAATGAAGTATGGATGTTTATTTGGTGGATGCAGCTTAATGGCTGGTCCTTGGTATTAGAACATGTTTGGAAGCTAAGGTGGACAAATGCATTTTCATTCAAAGAGAATTGTTAGGTGTGAGAATAAATTACATATTTAAAAAATATTACTAATAAATTAAGTATATAATTGAAATAAACTACTCATCATAATAGAGTAACATTTTAAGTTAGAACCTTATGCCCAACACAAACCAATATAAATTATTTTTTAAAATTAAGAATCAATCTAAATTAATCAAATTTCAAAATTAAAAATTTTAAGTTGGGTTGATTCAAGTAATTTTGGTTGAGTTTGTTTCGTAAAGGAAGCCATATTTTATGATCATTTATTAATTTCTAAGGAAGGAGGGTATAGAAAAATTAATGAAAATAATTCTTCAATTCTGTTGAAGGGTTCATTTATTCTATTTTAATCGTATTTTTAAAAAATAAGTAAAGAAATGAAAATTTCTAGTCCCTTTTTACTCACTAGCCCACCCCAGACATGCTTTGCATGTGATGATTGCAAGTTTTGCTAATAATATTTAAAAATTTGAGCAAATAAGAATTTAAACTTAAGTAATACTCTATAGATTAATCAATTTTGTCTATAATATAGCCTATCAAATAAGGAAAACTCATTAGATTATTCCCTTACCTAAAATATGCACATACAATTTTGCAAAACTAAGCATACCAATGCAAAAACATGATATCATGCTGCATATTATTGACATGAGTAGTTTAATAAATATGCACATAGTCGTATGAAGGAGAATTTCACAAATATTAACGAAAAAAAGTTGCATTTAACTTATATTTCCTCTAAAAATAAATCGATATCCTAAAATTTGTGAGAGGAAAAAAGAAGAAGAAGCAAACAGTTGAAATAGAATTGCACATCAAAAATCAAGATTTTACAAATAAAATATAATATATAATACTAAAAAAAAATAAAGTGATAATTTAAAATTCACTCATGTAGTCCCACATATCTTTCTACATTATTAGCTTTTTATTTTTTCTCACACATAAAATTATAAATTATAAAAAATATGCTTTCAATAATTTGGATATTATTGACAAATTTTTCATCTAAAAAAGTGATATGAGAATCAAAGGTCTTTTTGTGCTTCTCAATCAATTCTAATTCAACATTCATCCTGCACGTATACGATGTGAGTCTTGTAATTTCATCCATATGGATGATTCTCAAGTTAAGTCATCATCTTTATCTCATTTAGTGCCGAGATTGTTTTAAACTTATTGCATCAATTAACTAATATTATAATACACCAAATAGAGCATGTCTCACTTTTTAAAAATAAATAATTTTAAATACCCAAATTTTTATTGACAAAAAAAATTAAACTGCGTGACAACACAACAATACTTTCTAAGTTCTATAATGTCCAAAATATGATACATTATTTTAGATTTAATTGTATGACATAATAGTTCTTTATTCATAAAGTTTTATTTTTAGCCCTCTTAAGAAAAAAAAATTATTTTCTTATAACATAAATAAACATTTTTTATTATTATTAATAGAAAATAAACATATGTTTTTTCACTGAAAGGGTTAAAAATAAAACTAGTTGAATAATTTAGTTATTTATACATCGGGGGTTTATTTTATCCTTTGATGCATAAATAATTTAATTATTCAACTAGTTTCACTTTTAATCTCTTAGTAAAAAAAATATATATTCATTTTCTTATAAAGTTAAAAAATATTTGTTCATTTATGTCATAAAAAAATGAACATTGTGAAATATAAATGCCAAACAATACTCATACTACGACATGAATTTTATATTATACAATAAATGCCATATTAGTGCATATGAATGGAAAAATATACGTGATAAATCTTATATTAATGTTAAGAATTTGTAAAGACAAAATAGTAATTAATGTCATACTAAAATGAAGATTTGTTTTCTTGCTCCATAAATCAAGTGATAAATAATAGTTAGTGTTGTTAGTAGATACATGAGTAATCCTGAAAAGGGTCGTTGGCAAGTAGTGAAATGGATAGTTCGATATTTGAGAGGCACTTCTAGTTTTGGTTTGGTATATGATGGGAGTTCTAATACTGGTTGCAGTGTTATTGGCTATGTGGACTTCGATTATGTTAGTGATTTGGATAAGAGAAGATCTCTAACAGGTTATGTCTTCACACTTTCTCATTATGCCATGGTATTCTTGGTTATGTCTACAATTGCTTTATCTACTACAGAGACATAATATATGGCAGCAGCAAAACTGGTGAAGGGAGCCATTTGGCTTAGAGGTTTGGTTTGTGATTTGGGTTTACAACAATATATTTTTGTTGTATTTTGTGATAGTCAAAGTGCGATACATTTAACCAAGAATACCATGTATCATGAGAGGACTAAACATATTGATGTTAAATATCACTTTGTTCGTGACATTATGTCTCAAGGTGCTATTATTGTAAATAAAATAGTCACTACAAAGAATCTAGTTGATATGTTAAGCAAGCCAGTTCTAGTTAACAAGTTCAAGCATTACTTGGACTTGGTTGGTGTTTGCGATAAGTGATTGCCGTTAGGGATTTTGGAAGACAACCGTTTAGTATTTCAAGGAGTTTTGTATTTGAAGAACTTAGTTTCATTTTGTGCCAAGATGGAGAATTATTATTTGAAGTGTCACAAAATATTAATGATATTTTGGTAAATATAATTTAATGTAATATATTTTTTGGTCTTTTTAATTAGGCTAAATTAAAAATCCCTAAAAGATATATATATATATATATATATATATATTACATTAAGTGTCTATTGTTGTGTATGAGAAGTTTTGTAAAGCCACCTTCTTCTTCACTTTGCCAAGCCAAGTGCGTCAATAGCCACCATATTGGTTTCAACCTAATAGAAGAAAAAAGGAGGAGATTAATCTATATCATCAGAGCCATAATTGTGAGAAGTTTGAATGCACCTCTCTCATTTTTACAAAGCCAACAGTCATATATATCATTAGTTAGGCCTTTTTTCTCGATTGATTGGTTATCGTTTAAAAGCCAACAGTAACTCGTTCTTCCTTTTGACAATACTGTGGTAATTTTTGATTTACAATATTTCTTTAATTGTTGTTGCATTAGTGTTGGTAATTTTTGATATACCATCTAATAGTAGAACCTCCTTCATGCTTTTTAGTGCAATGTATGTTCCATGTTTCAATTTTGTGATTGACTTTCTCATTCTGGGGGTTAACAATATATGTTCAATTTTGTTGAACCAAGGAGAATTGCTGCTTCATCAATATCTAAGGAGACACCAGAGCCATTAATGCTATCTTCAAAGCCTCCTTTTCAAATTCAAGAATCAGCCCATCAAAATGTTGCTTCTGAATCTGCAGGACCTATTACAGGTAATAAATGACAGCCTTGTACAGGTAAAGTTCTTTAGTTGTTCTCGTAATGGTATGAAGTTCTTAATGGAATGAATCCCGTAAAGTTCTTTACGGGACAAGGACACGTACTCTTTTGTCTTGAAGAAACACTACAAGGTTCTATCATTTTGATTTCTTCTGCATGTGTCTCAATCTCCCTTAATTGAAATCTACTTCAACTCTTGAAATTCCAAGCCTATAATCGAATGGTGAAAGTTGTGATGATCAGCTTAAAAGGAATAAAAGCAAAGGCTCTTTGTGCACATGTCCTAGTCTCAACTTAACCCAAATGGTTGCTTTCATGTGGAGAAGATACTACAACTGACGATGAAGTTCATTTCTTTGGAGATTCGAAATTGGTCTCGAGTGAGTATAACATGAAGGAAGAATTGAAGCCTTTTCTTGAAACTGTTATTCAAACATATGGAGATATTGCTACAAATTGTAGACTATCAAAGGTTGTTCACTCATTTCTCCTTGAAAGTGTCTTCGAAGTTGTGCAAACATTGCAAGAAGCAGATTTTGTACAACTTAATGTTAGGAAAATCAATTATCTGATTGATGTTGTAAAAGAGCTTCAAATTGTAAATATAGACATTAAATGGCTTCTCGAAAGGTTGGTTAACATCCTTGAAGCTAAGCAACTTGTCAAACAATCATCTTCGATGAACCAGGATAAGGACAAGAACAATGAAGAAATCAATGACATAGTGAAATAGTTGGAAGTAACAAATATAGTGTAAAGATAAAAGGAAGAGAAGAGAGATGATGTGAAAAGCTTTTGATTCATAATGCTGTAATCAATAACAGTGGGAAAACTAATTCATTGTTGTATATTTTCTATTGTTACTGATAGCTATATATATAGACTTCTGTGCTTGCTTATCACGCAAAGCACCTTTTACATAAAGCACTAACAGACAAATAAAGTTGTTATGTACTGCAAACAAATTACACAACACTAACAATTGTATTCATAACAGATTCTGACATTTTTATTGACGTTTATTTACTATATCAATTTTATACTGATTTCCATTGCAGTTGTCCATGTCATTATCCATTGCTTGAGCTGACTGAATATCTATGGATGACATATACTCAATATCCCCCCTCAAACCCAATGGCATACACATGACATTGAGTTTGGAACGATGAAACTGAAACAGTGGAATAGGCAAAGGTTTAGTAAAGAGATCTGCAGGTTGTTGTGATGAGGGAATATGGTGAACCAATAATTGTTGAGCAACAACTCTTTCACATACAAAATGGAGATCAAGTTCAACATGTTTGGTTCTGGCATGGAAAACTGGATTAGCAGCCAATGAAACTGTGCTCAAATTGTCAGACCAAATGACTGGAGGACTGGTTGAAGGCACTTGAAGTTTAGTAAGTAAGGAGTTGAGCCAAACTATTTCTGAGGTGGTGTTAGCCAATGCACGGTACTCAGCTTCTGTACTTGACCGAGAAACAATGGTTTGCTTTTTAAAACTCCAAAAAATTGGATTAGAACCAAGAAAAATGACTATGCCAAAAGTTGATTTTCGATCATCTGGATCAGATCCCCAATTAGAGTCACTAAAACCGTGGAGCTGTAGATGTGGAGAAGATTTAAATACTAAACCATAGTGGGATGTACCTTTAAGATACCTCAAAATTCTTTTGACAGCATGCCAATGTGGAAGAAGAGGATGTGACATAAATTGACAAACTTTATTGACGGCATAAGATAAATCTAGTCTAGTAATGGTAATATACTGCAATGCGCCAACTATACTTCTATAGAAGGAAGGATTAGGAAGTGAATCACCTAGATGAGCAGAGAGTGAGTAGCTAGCAGTCATAGGCGAGGGAATGGGTTTACACTGATCCATATTGGCCTTGTGAAGTAGTTCCTTAATGTACTTACTTTGATTTAGAAGAACATCACCATTAGCAAGCTTAACAACTTCAATACCCAAAAAATAGGTAAGTAAACTAAGATATTTTAAAGCAAACTTTGTGTGAAGAATGGAAATAAGCTGCTTGACCTCTGTATCATTATTACCAGTAACAATAATGTCATCAACATAGACCAATAGGTAGATAGTAGAGACAGAAGTGATTCTGAGAAAAAGAGAACTGTCTGCTCGTGATTTAGAAAAGCCCATAGACTGAAGAGTGGCTGTGAGAGTATCAAACCATGCCCTTGGTGCCTGCTTAAGACCATAAATGGCCTTATTCAACTTGCAAACAAAATTAGGATAGACAGGATCCTCAAATCCTTGAGGTTGTGTCATGTAAACTTCTTCTTGGAGCTAACCATTGAGGAAAGCATTATTGATGTCAAGTTGATGAATGTGCTAGCCCTTAGACAAAGCAATAGTTATCACAACTCTGATTGTAACTTGTTTGACAACTGGACTGAAAGTTTCAGCAAAGTCAAAACCAGCCTTTTGCCACTACTCTTGATTTCCTTTTGTCGAGATTCCCATTTGGCAACCGTTTGATCCTAAAAACCCACCTACTACCAATGAGTTTGCGATCAGTTGGAGCTGGGACTAAATTCCAAGTGTTATTATGAATTAAGGCATCAAACTCAAGTTTCATGGATGCCTTCCATAATGGATCAACTAATGCCTGCTTAGTAGAAGTAGGTTCAACCATGGTGAAATCAGCAAAAGTAGTCAAATATGTTTTGGGTTTATGAATACCAGCCTTAGAACGTGTAAGCATAGGATGTGTGTTTAGTATGGAGGGATTGGAGGTAAAGGGAATATCAGAAGAAAATTGTGGAGAAGATGGAAGATGTGAATTTATGGGACATGGAAGAGAAATGGGAATATCTCCAATGGTAACTATAGGAACCGTGGAATTATGTGAAGAATTATGAGGATAAGTAGTAGGTGACAAGGAACTAGATGACAAAGGAATAGAAACAATATCAAAGGAAGAGAAAGATGGTACTGTGGATTGAAACAAATCAACAAAAGGCTGTGAAGACATTATTGAGGAGGCTTTACCCGGTGGATAATGAGATGCACTAGAGGACAAAATTGGAGCAGCAGACTTAATTGACTGAACAACTGGTAAAATAGTTCTTTGAGGCACTTTAGGAGGGATTGAAACATATTTTGAATTTAAAGCAGAAAAGGGAAATTGACTTTCATCAAAAGTCACATTCCTACTTATGTAGAGCCGGCCATCAGAAGACAAACATTTATAACCCTTATGTTTTGGACTATACCCTAAAAAATGTGCAAGGAACTGAACGGGGATGAAGTTTTTTGTTGTTATAGGGTCTGACACAAGGAAAATAGAGGCACCCAAAAATTCTCAATGAGTGATAATCTGGTTTTTGATTAAAAAGAAATTCAAAAGGAGAAAATTGATTTAACAGAGGTGTGGGTAGCCTATTTATGAGAAAAGTACTTGTATAAAAGGCCTCATCCCAATATTCAATAGGTAGGGAAGCTTGAGAAAGCATAGCCATACCTAGATCAACAATATGTCTATGCTTTCTCTTTGGAAGTCCATTTTGTTCGTGGGAATGAGGACAAGAGAGTTGATGTTTGATGCCATAAGAAACAAGAACAGAAGTGAGACCTTGAAATTCACCCCCCCAATCACTTTGAAGAATTTTAATTTTATGTCCTAATTGTAACTCAACATTTGATTTAAACTGCTAAAAGGCTTAAAGAACTGCACTCTTAGTTTTTAAAAAATAAATCCAGGTAAAACGACTATATTCATCAATAGAGTGTACATAATATTGATGATAATTTTAGATGTCACAAGAGACACCCAAACATCTGAATGTATTACTTGAAGAGGAGTAGTAGCATAAGTGAGTCTAGAAACAAAAGGAAGCTTGTGATTTTTACTAGTTTCACAAGCTGTACAAAGAGGTTCACAAATATTATTTGTACTAACATAGGGTATATTAGATTGTAAAAGAGCCTATTTAACAATTGGTAGAGATGCATGTGCCATTCATCTATGCCAGAGGTCTAGAGGGAGCTTGGAAATTGATGCAGAAAACGCTTGAGCAATTGTGTTGACAGAATGGAAAGGAGAAGCTGAATGAGGTAGACTGGTCTCAGATTGAACAAGTGTACTTGAATTTGGAAGAGAGATGTCAAAAGCATAAAGTCCATTATGTAAATGACCAGTGAGTAGAGTGATTCCTGTCAGTTGATCCTTAACAAAACAAGAAAAAGCATGAAACTCAAAGAATACGTTATTATCAAGAGAAAATTGGGACACATTTAGCAAATTTTTAACAATATCAGGTACGTGAAGAATATTCTTTAAAAGCAAAGGTTTATTGGGCAAATGAGAGGAAGGAAAGACATTAGAACCTGTATGAGTGATGGAAAGATACTTACCATTTCCTATCATAACTTTATCAGATCCATTGTAAACTTGTGCTTCATTGAGGTTGGTTAAATCATGAGTAACATGATGTGATGCCCCTGAATCAGGGTACCATTGGGGTTCAGAAGAGAATTGAGTAAGTATAATGGATGTGTGTGAAGGAAACTGAGATGGATTGAAAGTTGGATATGATTGAAGTATATTGGGAACAATAGGTTGAATGGGTGACAGTCCATAAAAAGGAGTGATAGTAGTAGCTACCATAGCTTATGCATCTCGAGAAATCTGTGAGGGAGGTTGTATGGAGTATGAGCCAGAAGGATAAGGATGATTAGTAGCCATGTGATGTGGTGGTATAGGTGGTGATCTATTTCTTGGTGAAGACTGCATTGATGATTGAAAATTTCTGTCAAACCTAAACCAGCAAGTGGACACTAGATGACCCATTTTGCCACATAGTTGACATTGTAGCCTGCCCCTTCTTCTACTAAAAACTCTTCCAGCACCTCAAGGCTCGAAGTCTTGCTGATAAAAACCTTGAGTACTTGAATTCAATACATTCAGATTAGTGATATACTGCATATTCTTACCATGACTGCCTTGATTTCCCAAATGTATCTGCTGCACTTATTTAGTAATATCAGGTATATTATAAACATCATTTTGCATTTTAGATTCAGTGAGTATACTTCCAGGATTAGTTGGATGCTTACTCATAGTCATATTAACAGATGGTAAAGGAGATAGTTCAACAGTTTTTCTTCTAATAAGTCTGCATTCATGACTTAAGAGAAGGGCTTTTGCATCATCTAAAGAATAGTTTCACTCAGCATTCCTTCTGTTAAAGTAGAGAAAACATTATCATAAGTTTCATCTAGGCCTCCTAATACTGTCATCAGCTTTTGCTCTTCACTTAATCCACAATCGGCTACTTCTAGCTCATCTGAGAGCAATTTTATCTTTAGCTTGTAATCAAAAACAGTTAAATTACCTTTCCTTAGAGTTTGTAATTCTTTACGAACTTGAAGAGCTCTTGCTCGTGACCTGGATGCAAAAGATTTTTCTAACTTAACCCAAGCATCTTTGCTTGTGTCAAAACCAGATATCTGCTTTAAAACATCATCACCCATACATGCCATTAGCCAGCAACCTAACATCTCGTCCTGCTTTTTCCATGCTTTGTAAACTGGGTTGCTTTTTCCATTTTCCAATTGAGTTGGTGGATTGTTCAACACAAAATCATCTAATTCAAGACTTCTAAGTATTTTTAAAATCTGATGTCGCCATATGATATAGTTAGTATTATCTAATTTGATAGAAACAAGGATATTATGAAAAGTGACAATCTCTCGATCAACATGACTTGAGGATGCCATTTCAATGTTTTTATTTGAAATGGGTGGTGTTTCTGCTTTGTTGTACCCAAGATCAGATAATAATGCGGAAGCGATAAAATAATAATAACGAGCACCCACAAAATATAAGAAAAATAATCTACAGAAAAGACACAAAGATTTAAGTGGTTCGGTAGTCAATGCGACTACCTAATCCACTGCTGAGGCCGGCACCGAAATATTCCACTATACTTGTCAAAGAGGAGTACAATAAGATTTGCCAACAGTTAATTGGCCAAATCACTCAAATATCCAAATACCCAATTACACCCAAATTAATCTCTCTCACAAAAACAATAAATAAACCTGTCTTGCCAGTTTAGCAACAACAGATAAATTAAAGAGAAACAGTAACTATAAATATGTTACCAAATAAATAGAGAGAGAAAACTTATGTTCTTAATTGGATTGTCAAATGGATCTCCTCTTGCTGCCTTTATATTTGCTGCCTCAAAACCTGCTGCTGCTGGAGTTTCTACTGAGGTGTTGCCGCTGGAGCGCTGAAGTTGCCTCTGTTATGTTGTAGAAGAGATGATATATAAAACGGCGCTGATGGAGTTTTGTTTGAAGTAATATATATATAGGCATGTATAACCTAATGGGCTTTTATTCATTAAGCCCATGATTAATTATTTGGGACAACACGCAACAATCTCTACCTTGGACCAAAAATGCGTACCAATTCTTCAAACGTCGAGTCTCCAATATCATCAACTCAAGGTACCTTTCAATAGGCACCAAAAACAGCATTCTATTTATGGGTAGGAATGCTCCACCCTCTTCAAGGTTCTCAACAAGAACTAATATGGATCAAGTCCAAGCAATGCTCAAACTTATCCCTTGGCACTGACTTTGTCAATATATCAGCTGCATTCTCTTTTGTATGAACTTTTGACAACTTGATCAACCCTTGATTCATCCATTCTCTAATCTTGTGATACCTCACACTAATGTGTTTAGTCCTCGCATGAAAAACTTGATTCTTAGCTAAATGAATAGCACTCTGACTGTCACATAGAAGAGGTACACTCTCTTGTTTGAAACCAAGTTGTTCCAACAAACCCATAAGCCATATGCCTTCTTTTGCTGCCTCAGTCATAGCCATATATTCAGCCTCTGTCGTAGACAAAGCAACTGTATCCTGCAAATTTGACTTCCAACTTATACAGCCACCACCAAAAGTAAAGACATAACCTGTCATCGACCTTCTGGTATCAAGATCACCAGCATAGTCAGAATCCACATAACCCATGGCAACATTAGAAGCACCATTTTTATCAAACATGATGCCACAATCACGTGTGCCTGCCAAATATCTAAAAATCCATTTAACAGCATTCCAATGCTCTTTACCTGGATTTGCCATGTATCTACTCACAACACTTACTGCTTGAGAAACATCAGATCTAGTGCAAATCATCAAATACATTAGACATCCAACTGCACTGGCATAAGGCACCTGAGCCATGTACACCTCATCCTCTGTACTAGGACATAAACTCGTGGACAATCTGAAATGTGTTGCAAGGGGTGTGCTCACAGGCTTAGCATTCATCATGCTAAACTTATGCAGGATCTTCTCCATGTAACCTTTTTGGGACAACCAAAGTTTTCCAGCTTTTCTGTCACGACTGATCTCAATTCCAAGGATCTTTTTGGCAACACCAAGATCCTTCATCTCAAATTCGCTTTTAAGCAAATTCTTTAAATCATTGATCTTTTCCTTACTTTGAGCGGCAATTAACATATCATCAACATATAAAGTAAGCAATACCAATGTTCTATCATCACAGATCTTAAAGTAAACACAACAATCATACTCACAACGACAATAACCATGAGAAACAATGAAGGAATCAAACCGTTTATACCATTGGCGAGGTGATTGCTTCAGCCCATATAATGACTTCTGCAGTCTGCAGACATAGTCTTCTTTACCGGATTCAATGAACCCCTCTGGCTGTTGCATGTAAATCTCCTCATCTAAATCTCCATGGAGAAAGGCAGTTTTGACATCTAACTGCTCCAATTCTAGGTCATATAAATTGACCATGGCAAGAACAACTCTGATGGAAGTGTGCTTCACAACAGGTGAAAAAATCTCATTATAATCAACTCCTTCTTTCTGTGAGTATCCTTTTGCTACCAATCAACTCTTATATTGCTCCAGTTCTTTAATTCGATAAACCCATTTGCAACCAATAGCTTTCTTTCCCTTAGGCAGTGGAACCAACTCCCAAGTCTTGTTCTTGTGTAATGACTTCATTTCTTCATTCATTGAAGCCTTCCAATTCTCACTGTCTTTTCTGCTCATAGCATCTTGGAAAGAATTAGGGTCATCACTACCAGTGAACAAAGCAAATGAAACTGTGTCGTCTTCAAACCCAAGTCTCTGTGGTGCCCTACGAATGCGTGGCTCTCTATGAGTAGCAATACTATACTGGTCTGATTGCTGCTCTTCATCCTGAGCCTGTGGTTGCTCTTGATCCTGGACCTGTGGTTGCTGCTGAACATCTCTAATGACCGGTTGATAAACCTTGTCCTGTGAGTTTTTAAATGCAAACTCCACCTCCTTTGGAGCTTTATCCTTCTCACCAGAACTTTCTGACATAGGCTCTACCGTCACACTTTTCAGCATAGACTTCTCGTCAAAAATCACATCTATGCTAATAATCAACTTCTTAGCTTCTGGATCAAACAACCTGTAACCTTTGACACCTTTCTGGTAGCCAAGAAAAATGCACTTCTTGGATCTGGCATCTAACTTTGATCTCTCGTCACTCTGTATATGAACAAAAGCAGGACAACCAAAAACTTTTAGTATAGAATAATCAACAGGTTTAGAGTACCATACCTCTTCAGGAATTTTGAAATCGATGGAAGAATGAGGACTTCGATTAATAAGGAAAACAGCAGTGCTCACAGTCTCTGCCCAAAAATTCTTTGGCAAACCTGCTTGCAATCTCATACACCTTGCTCTCTCTGCAATGGTTCTGTTCATCCTCTCAGCAACTCCATTTTGCTGAGAAGTCTTCCTCACTGTATAATGTCGAATAATACCAGCTTGCTTGCAGAACTCTCTGAATGCCTTGTGCTTGTACTCTGTACCGTTATCAGTTCTCAAAATTTTTATCTTTCTGCCGGACTGGTTCTCTACCTCTGCCTTCCATTCCTTAAAGATATCAAATACCTGAGTTTTACTTCTCATAAAGTAGACCCAAACCTTTCTGGAGTAGTCATCGATGAAAGTAACATAATAGTAAGCTCCACTTTGAGAAGCAATAGTTACGGGTCCCCAAACATCAGAATGAACATAGTCCAAAATACCAGAACAAGAGTGAGTTGCTGCCTTAAAACTAACTCTTTTCTGCTTACCATAAATACAATGTTCACAGAAATCAAGCTTGCAGGTCTTCACACCTTTCAGCAAGTTCCTCTTATGGAGTTCCAACATATTCTTCTCACCCAAGTGTCCAAGCCGTGTTGACAGAATGGAAAGGAGAAGCTGAATGAGGTAGACTGGTCTCAGATTGAACAAGTGGACTTGAATTTGGAAGAGAGATGTCAAAAGCATAAAGTCCATTATGTAAATGACCAGTGAGTAGAGTGATTCCTGTCAGTTGATCCTTAACAAAACAAGAAAAAGGATGAAACTCAAAGAATACGTTATTATCAAGAGAAAATTGGGACACATTTAGCAAATTTTTAACAATATCAGGTACGTGAAGAATATTCTTTAAAAGCAAAGGTTTATTGGGCAAATGAGAGGAATGAAAGACATTAGAACCTGTATAAGTGATGGAAAGATACTTACCATTTCCTATCATAACTTTATCAGATCCATTGTAAACTTGTGCTTCATTAAGGTTGGTTAAATCATGAGTAACATGATGTGATGCCCCTGAATCAGGGTATCATTGGGGTTCAGAAGAGAATTGAGTAAGTATAATGGATGTGTGTGAAGGAAACTGAGATGGATTGAAGGTTGGATATGATTGAAGTATATTGGGAACAATAGGTTGAATGGGTGACAGTCCATAAGAAGGAGTGATAGTAGTAGCTACCATAGCTTATGCATCTCGAGAAATCTGTGAGGGAGGTTGTATGGAGTATGAGCCAGAAGGATAAGGATGATTAGTAGCCATGTGATGTGGTAGTATAGGTGGTGATCTATTTCTTGGTGAAGACTGCATTGATGATTGAAAATTTCTGTCAAACCTAAACCAGCAAGTGGACACTAGATGACCCATTTTGCCACATAGTTGACATTGTAGCCTGCCCCTTCCTCTACTAAAAACTCTTCCAGCACCTCGAGGCTTGAAGTCTTGCTGATAAAAACCTTGAGTACTTGAATTCAATACATTCAGATTAGTGATATACTGCATATTCTTACCATGACTGCCTTGATTTCCCAAATGTATCTGCTGCACTTATTTAGTAATATCAGGTATATTATAAACATCATTTTGCATTTTAGATTCAGTGAGTATACTTCCAGGATTAGTTGGATGCTTACTCATAGTCATATTAACAGATGGTAAAGGAGATAGTTCAACAATTTTTCTTTTAATAAGTCTGCATTCATGACTTAAGAGAAGGGCTTTTGCATCATCTAAAGTAATAGTTTCACTCAGCATTCTTTCTGTTAAAGTAGAGAAAACATTATCATAAGTTTCATCTAGGCCTCCTAATACTGTCATCAGCTTTTGCTCTTCACTTAATCCACAATCGGCTACTTCTAGCTCATCTGAGAGCAATTTTATCTTTAGCTTGTAATCAAAAACAGTTAAATTACCTTTCCTTAGAGTTTGTAATTCTTTACGAACTTGAAGAGCTCTTGCTCGTGACCTGGATGCAAAAGATTTTTCTAACTTAACCCAAGCATCTTTGCTTGTGTCAAAACCAGATATTTGCTTTAAAACATCATCACCCATACATGCCATTAGCCAGCAGCCTAACATCTCGTCCTGCTTTTTCCATGCTTTGTAAACTGGGTTGCTTTTTCCATTTTCCAATTGAGTTGGTGGATTGTTCAACACAAAATCATCTAATTCAAGACTTCTAAGTATTTTTAAAATCTAATGTCGCCATATGATATAGTTTGTATTATCTAATTTGATAGAAACAAGGATATTATGAAAAGTGACAATCTCTCGATCAACATGACTTGAGGATGCCATTTCAATGTTTTTATTTGAAATGGGTGGTGTTTCTGCTTCCATGGCTAACCCAATTCAAGCTCACTGAGCTTGAGGCTCTGATACCATAACAAAAGTGTAAAGATAAAAGGACTTACTGTGCTTGCTTATCATGCAAAGCACCTTTTACATAAAGCACTAACAGACAAATAAAGTTGTTATGTACTGCAAACAAATTACACAGCACTAACAATTGTAATCATAACAAATTCTGACATTTTTATTGACGTTTATTTACTACATCAATTTTATACTGATTTTCATTGCACTTGTCCATGTCATTATCCATTGCTTGAGCTGGTTGAATATCTGTGAATGACATATACTCAATAGGAAGAATATGAGAAGGAGATGGTTGTAATTGAACAAAATCTTCATTCACTTAAGGAGAATATCAGCTTGACTAAAGAGAAATTAGCTGCAGCTAAAAATGAGGCTAGTAGGATCAAGGAAGCACATTCTGTTGCCAAAGGTAAAGTTAAGTGCTTCTACAAAAAATCTTTGGTGAATGGCTTGTTTAGAGATCTTCTTTGATCTCAATCTTATATGTTGTGAAATGATCAGTAGTGTCAAAATGCTTAATATTTTCTCTTTTTGTGAAGAATAATTTAATTGTCAAATAGCTTATATGGCATGATACAGAATTAGAGGTTTATCTTTTCAAATTATCATTACATATCATCTTTTGATGGATTGCTACTACTTTATGGATTAATTTCTTTTATTATATATTGTCAAATAGTTTATTTATTTGTGCTTTTATTAATAGTGATTTTCGTAAAAAGTGGTTTTAAGAGAAAGTGATGTCACAAAGTACAAAATGTGCTTTTTGAGTCCAACATTTCACATTTGTTTCATTTATTGTTCAGAAGCATTTTTGTTGTTGTTAAAATTGGTTTTAGAATGTCTCGAAAGCATAAACAAATGGATTAAGTTCTCATGAACTATAAGTGATATTACACTTAAAATCATCTGTGTAAAAATGGTTTAAAATGGAGAGTTGGGAATGGACAGTCTATTCGAATATATGGAGATCCCTGGCTGCCTTATGCTGGTCCTTTT
Source organism: Elaeagnus macrophylla (assembly GCA_029378325.1). NCBI lineage: Eukaryota > Viridiplantae > Streptophyta > Magnoliopsida > Rosales > Elaeagnaceae > Elaeagnus > Elaeagnus macrophylla. The sequence continues at coordinate 35,992,605 of CM055642.1, forward strand.
TGTGCCTTTTCTCCACGCACTTTGCCTGAAAATTGTATGGTGGCTGATCTAATTAATGAGGTAGGACAGTGGAAGGTTACGTGGATAAGAGAACATTTTATTAATCAAGAAGCTGAGGCCATTTTAAAAATTCCCTTAGCAGGTGGGCATCAGGAAGATAGGCTAGTTTGGGGAAAAAATGAAAATGGTTCCTTTTCAGTTAAGAGTGCTTATTGGTTAGCTGAAGATTTGAGGAGCTTGGCGGAGAAAGGCAACTTGGGTGCTTCTTGTAGTAATCCTCATGATCAGAACTGGTGGAAAAATATATGGAGTCTCAATGTGGCTAATAAAATCAAAATTTTTCTATGGAAAGCTTGTAATGAGATTCTCCCTGTATATGTTAATTTGTGCAGGAAACATGTTGTTCAAAATGCTTGGTGCCCAATTTGTAATGGAGTTGGTGAAGATGTGACGCATGTACTATGGACTTGCCATTTTGCTAAGCAGGTATGGAAATTATCTATCTTTCAAGATCTGTTTCAAAGAAATAAAGGAATGAAGTTTGTATTCTCAGACATACGAAGAGTGTACAACTCTTTCTTCAAAAATAATTTATTTGTCATATTTTTGGCCATATAAAGCTGCTCTAAAGTTTTCCATAAATCATAAGCAGTTTTCTGATCAAAAACATTATGAACTACCTCATCTGAGAGTCCCTGACGAATTGCACTTGCTGCCTTTTGATCAAGCTCATCCCATACTTCATCTTTCATATCAGCGGGCTTTTTATCTTTGCCTTGTAATGGCTTTGCAACTCCCTGTTGAATCAAAACATCTTTCATACGCATTTGCCATAGCGAGAAATCATTATCTCCATTAAATCTTTCAACCTTTGTGGATGACTCTGTGCTCGTCATCTTTAACCTTGCTCTGATACCACTTGTTGTACCCAAGATCAGATAATAATGCGGAAGCGATAAAATAATAATAACGAGCACCCACAAAATATAAGAAAAATAATCTACAGAAAAGACACAAAGATTTAAGTGGTTCGGTAGTCAATGCGACTACCTAATCCACTGCTGAGGCCGGCACCGAAATATTCCACTATACTTGTCAAAGAGGAGTACAATAAGATTTGCCAACAGTTAATTGGCCAAATCACTCAAATATCCAAATACCCAATTACACCCAAATTAATCTCTCTCACAAAAACAATAAATAAACCTGTCTTGCCAGTTTAGCAACAACAGATAAATTAAAGAGAAACAGTAACTATAAATATGTTACCAAATAAATAGAGAGAGAAAACTTATGTTCTTAATTGGATTGTCAAATGGATCTCCTCTTGCTGCCTTTATATTTGCTGCCTCAAAACCTGCTGTTGCTGGAGTTTCTACTGAGGTGTTGCCGCTGGAGCGCTGAAGTTGCCTCTGTTATGTTGTAGAAGAGATGATATATAAAACGGCGCTGATGGAGTTTTGTTTGAAGTAATATATATATAGGCATGTATAACCTAATGGGCTTTTATTCATTAAGCCCATGATTAATTATTTGGGACAACACGCAACATGCTTCCATGGCTAACCCAATTCAAGCTCACTGAGCTTGAGGCTCTGATACCATAACAAAAGTGTAAAGATAAAAGGACTTACTCTGCTTGCTTATCACGCAAAGCACCTTTTACATAAAGCACTAACAGACAAATAAAGTTGTTATGTACTGCAAACAAATTACACAGCACTAACAATTGTAATCATAACAAATTCTGACATTTTTATTGACATTTATTTACTACATCAATTTTATACTGATTTTCATTACACTTGTCCATGTCATTATCCATTGCTTCAGCTGGTTGAATATTTGTGAATGACATATACTCAATAGGAAGAATATGAGAAGGAGATGGTTGTAATTGAACAAAATCTTCATTCACTTAAGGAGAATATCAGCTTGACTAAAGAGAAATTAGCTGCAGCTAAAAATGAGGCTAGTAGGATCAAGGAAGCACATTCTGTTGCCAAAGGTAAAGTTAAGCGCTTCTACAAAAAATCTTTGGTGAATGGCTTGTTTAGAGATCTTCTTTGATCTCAATCTTATATGTTGTGAAATGATCAGTAGTGTCAAAATGCCTAATATTTTCTCTTTTTGTGAAGAATAATTTAATTGTCAAATAGCTTATATGGTATGAAACAGAATTGGAGGTTTATCTTTTCAAATTATCATTACATATCATCTTTTGATGGATTGCTACTACTTTATGGATTAATTTCTTTTATTATATATTGTCAAATAGTTTATTTATTTGTGCTTTTATTAATAGTGATTTTCGTAAAAAGTGGTTTTAAGAGAAAGTGATGTCACAAAGTACAAAATGTGCTTTTTGAGTCCAACATTTCACATTTGTTTCATTTATTGTTCAGAAGCATTTTTTTTGTTGTTAAAATTGCTTTTAGAATGTCTCGAAAGCATAAACAAATGGATTAAGTTCTCATGAACTATAAGTGATATTACACTTAAAATCACATACTTTTGACATGAATCATTCCTCTCAAAAAAAAAAAAAAAGTAATAGCAAAAGGAAGACATTGCTACAGTGTTTATGCTGCATATCACAAATTTTTATTGAAGGAAAGTTTATTTGTTTGTGCTTTTGTTAAGAGTGATTTTCATTAAAAGTGCTTTAAGGAGAAAGTGCTTTTGAGCCCTTAAAGCACTTCCCACAAATTTTTTTTCTTCCATTTAGAGTTCAGAAGTGTTTTTGTTATTGTTAATATTGCTATTAGAGCATCTCAAAAGCAGAAATAAATGAAATAAATTCGCATGAACCAAATGAAAATCTAATAATATTACACCAAACCACCCAATGACCAGAACATAATTGCTAAATGAAAAGCAAGATTATTGGAAGCACTTTTGGAAAATAAAGAAAGAACTTTAGAAAAGATCAAATGCAGGGAATCATACAACGTTTTCCTTTTTCTCTTAGTGACTCTCTTAGTACTTGTTAATCTTCCTGCAATGTTTTCTGATCTCTCCCCTTGATCCTGTCAAAGGAGATATATTTCCCATCTTGATCATAGACTTGGCAAATTGCTCAAAGAAAAGCTGGTTATTCTCTGCATATAAGTTTACCAACTCCCTTGATTGTTGGTTCATAGTCACTAGAACTTCATCAGAGTTCAACAAACCCTTGTAAGCCAACAAATTTTTGAAGTAACTGTTGTCAAACTTTGTTGGGCTAACAAAGTCCAAAAAGAAAAGATTTTGATCTCCACTAGATCTTGGGCATTGGGTTCTTAATTTTGCAGCATATAATGACTCAAGTGTGAAGTCAGGTTGTCTGTTGCCTGATTGGTTGTAAAGTCTCTGCCTAAAGGTAGTACAACGAGCATTCCCAATTGTGTGGCTTCCTGCACATCAATTCCCAATATTATAACCATGTTACAAATCAAAAGAAAAGCAAAGGAATATAGAAGTTTGTTTGTTTCTAGTTTTGAGATTATGTTAAAGCGCTTAAGACATAATGAATTAATTAAGGAAAAATTTAATGAAAGTACCTTTAGGACTCAGAATCACAGTTTTGTACTTCTTGACATAAACACTAATAATGTGATTCTTTGTGAAAGCTAGTGCTTTCTTTTCAAACAACTTTGACATTAATCACTTTTAGTATGCTTGTGCTTTTATTAAAAGTGATTTAAAAAAGCAAAAAGATGATCCACATGAGATGCTAACAAATTATTATTATTATTTTAATTCAAAAGTATTTTTTTTTTTGCTATCAAAAGTACTTCTATAAAGTATACACATTTAAATTACCAGATAAGGCAACAAGATCCACAATGTCAAGCCCTTGTAGCTTAAATTTGGTGAGAATGGTTTGGAAAGTGTTGTTTGGTGCAGGAATATTGTTGTTAGATCCACTTAAACTGCTTGCTCTAGAATCCCTTCTTCCTAATGGGACTTCCCAGCTTGGTCCACCAGTCTGTACAAGCATGTCTAATGTTATAAAGAAGAAAAAAAGAACACAAACTTGGTAATGCCATTGACACTAATTAGAAGAAGATTGAAATGTGTTAACACCTACAAGAACAGTGGAGTCTCTAGCAGCAAGAGCCAAGACATCAGCACATGAGACAATGTTGGGACACTCCTTTTCTAATGCATATTTTATTTCATCAATTACTTCAAAACCTCGAGCAGAATTTCTGTTGGGATTGGACCTTTTCTCACTTAGCATCTTTCCATTGCTATCAATTAGAATTGATGCATCACAACCCTGCAATAATTCAGGGAATGATTTAAGATATGTTTGCTTTTGATTAGTTTTAAGGTATGTTTATTTATGCTTTTCTTAAAAAAAAAAAAAAAAATATAGTAAAAAACAGTTTACTGAGAAATTATTGTTCTCAGTTTAATGTTCATAATTTGTGTTTCTGCAAGGAAGCAAGGTATTACTTTCCAAGTTATCAAAACAATTTAAGAGCTTTGAAAGGTCTTACAAAATTTTTCCTAATGAATTTTTTTTATAATTAAGATCTCAAAATCCTCATTCAGATATGGTCTCAAAAGAAACCACTTTAAAAAAGAAGCACAAAACGAAATAATACTTTGATTATAAATTTTATGTTTCATTCAAAATCCTTTTTTTTTACCGTCACAAACAGTTTCATGAGGTCTTAAGCAAACAAACCCTAAGTTGAACCATAAAAAGAGAATGACTTTATATATCAAATAGTACCAATTAATGTTGTTAGAACATGCAGTACTATAATCTGGACAATATAAGATGGCTTATAATTTAGAGTGAGAAACAAATAGGACGGTCCCAAGTATGTGACCGTTGTATAAGAAATATAGGATGGTTATTACGGAAAAAATTAGACAGAACTTTATAGGACGGCTATTAGTCGTTTTAAAAGAAATTCTTTTAAGGCGGCTATTTATGTCACTAAAAGAATTTTTTATAAGGCGCTCAGTGAACGTCCTATTTTTTCGATTCTTTTAGGATGGCCTCTATAAAAGCAAATTTGTAGTAGTGATGTGCTGTTATGTTATAAAAAAAAAGGTAATTAGATGTAAAAGTTATTGTCTATAAAAATCAAATGGGCTAGAAAAGAAAAGGCAATTTAAGTTTTATTTTTGTTTTTTGTCTAATGAAAAGCTCTGTATATCATCAATGAAAGTGATTATAATAAAATACCTGTACAAAGCAATCATGAAAATGCAGCCTAATCAAAGAAGCAGCCATACGAGTTTCTTTTGCAACTGCTTTAGCAACAATGGAGTTTGCTATATCCTGAGCTTTAGGGCATGAGCGATCATAAAATTGTGGGTAGAGATAACCACCATTGGTATTATAACAAAAGCAAAGTGGAGCAAAAGCCAGAAGGGAAAGAACTATGCATATGCTGATGAGGGACTTAGCCATAACTTTTATTATTGTGGAGCTCTCCTTTTCAAGATTAAGACCCTCAAGACAAGAATATAATATATATGAAATGAAGAGGTTTAGAAATAATAAGAGAGTTTAACACCTCCAATGATGAGTCCTAGATTGTCTAATGGTTATTTATAGACGTGCCTTTGTAGGGAAGCCTAGAGAGATAGAAGTAAAAATAGAGCAGAAAAGGATGGAGTTGTTTGCTAACTATTACAACATCACTAGCATAGATGTCAAAGAACGAGGAGTTGCTAGCTTTGTGTGCTTAATTAAGATCAAAACAAAATAAGGCTATGTTCAATTCTGTTTGAATAAAAAATGATTCTAGTAAAAAGTGATTTCAAGAGAAAGTGTTTTTAGAAATAAGTACATAATTGATGTACAAAATGGGTTGTCTAAATATTAATAGCATTTTGGAAAAATAACGTTTATAACAATCTTGAAACTTATAAATGCAAAAATAATACCTTATATGTTTAGTTCGTATATTTTTATTAAAAAAAAACCCAATTTTTTTTTTTTATATTAAACGTCATTCAAATTAAACTCAAACCAATTAAACCTATTCAATGTTATTTAGTTATTATTTTTGTTATTATACATTTTAGGGGCATTATTTTATGTAATATTTTTAGCATTTTGAGGGAAGCAAATTGTTTAGTTTAAAAGCGCTTTTACGTAATATTAAAAGCACAAAAAATACAATGAAGCTTCCATATTAAGTATATATATATATATATAATTAAATAATAAATAATAGGTACAAATATTAAATCGAAGTATCTATTCTATGACAATTTTTTACAACTTACCTTCCGTTTTTGTGCTTATATATATATATATATATATATATATATATATATATATATATACTGTAGCATCTTTGTTAGATTAAAGAATCCTAGTCCTACCATATTTAATTTCATGCAAAATAGAAATTTATACCAATTTAATTAGTTATGAAAGCAATTTAGCATCAACAAATTAATTTTCTTCATAATGTTGTTTTGTGAATGGTATTAGAAAAGTTAGATCCTCTTTCATCAACTTCATTCAATAGAAGGTACAATGATGCACCTTATGCTATGACTTTCATGTTACTCCATGATCCAAAATTGGATTGACTATAAAGCTCTTAACAAAAATAAATTTACTATTTAACTGCAATTGATTGTTTAACTTTGATGTTCCTAAAGTACGTACGTATGAACCAAATTTTAGTCAAAGATTGTCTCTTTAAGTATTTTTTGGTGCAAGACATTTGGGATGAAAGGGAACAAAAATGGGAGAGTGTGGAGTAGTGTCCTCAACTGCTCTATTTGATTACATAAATATATGTTTGAAGACTCATCAGTGTAATACCAAACCCAATGCTAATTATTTATTGCAAAATTATGACAAATCTTATTAGTTTAAAATTAGTCTATGTTTGTACAACTTGATATTAGATACAACCCACCCGCCATAAATACATTTGCTCTTTTCATTACTATGATATTTCCTACAATCGTCTGACTGAAGCATGTTTCATCATGTACTATGCCATTCACAAACCAAATACAAATTTTCACCAGCTTTGAATTTGTAGTTTATCAATTTAATTATTTCTTTTTTTTAGGAGGGGATATGTACTATAGGAGGGCTTCAAACGTTTTTCTTAAAAAAAAAAAAAAAAGGGCATTTAATATCTAAATTATGTTAGCTAGTAATTAATAATAATTGTATTAAACGGCATAGAAAATTAAGTAGTATTTATCTAAAACAAAAGAGAATAAATATTAGGTTGTTCTATTATATAGTAAAGTGATGTTGATGGGGTTGAAGAACTGTTCCTGATCTAAAGCCTTATATTTCTTTAATTTGTTTATAAGAGACCACCCTATATTAATCAGAGAGACACCACCTTATAAAATATGTAAATTAAACAAATAAATAAATAAATAGACAAGCAAGTTTTTATTATAGGCCTACATTAAATATTATAGTAAGGATTTAATTTTTACATTTTAAGCCTTATGATTGCTGGAATCAACTTTTTTTTTTTTTTTGCTCCGCTTGAAAACTGTGCCAAACATGGTCTTCAACTTCATTTGAATAACCAATAAAGTGTTGATCTTTACAGATCAGGTTAACCAAACACATGGCTAAGTTAGGAAAAAAACAGAAAAAAGAAAAGAAGCTGCACAATATCAGAAACTATTTTATGAAAAACGAACATGTGGCAATTGCGTCTTTTCGTGTTGTGTTGCTGTCATACACAATAATAATGTTCTAATTCAAATCATGCTTTTTTTAATTATTTTTTTTATAAATAATTAAATTATTTAATTAATTTTATTTTTAATTTTTTAATAATTTTTTTTTTTTTCACAATAAAAATATATACATTAATTTATGTTTCTGATTTGGATTCACATCCTCAGCAACACTTGAAATATTAAAGGCTAAAACATTCATAATACTAGTGTTGAAGCTGATCTACCTTCCAACAAATTTATATCAGATTCAAGGTCAAGGACATTCAGCGTTTTACTTATTTATTTATTTATAAGATGCTAAATGAAATGCCTGTTCAAAAATTTAGATTGTGGAGAGCAAAATTGTAGGTAAAACTTGAAGATCATTCGGTCATTCTCGCTCTCCATCAAATACTGAATCTTTGAACTCGTGCATGATATTTCAGTGATAAGATCAATTAAAAACGCATTATATATTTTAATATTTTCATAAATAATTTAATTTATTTTTATTAATTTAATGACAATAGTGATCATTTTATATCGATCATGTTACAATATAAACCACACCTCAAATTTAATTTTTTATCAAACATAATTTGTGAATCAAATTTAACTTGAAAAAAAATGGTGAGACATATCGACACAGGTGAATATTCATCTTATTTTATTAGTTATGTTTAATAAAATGCGCCATATTGAAGTTGTCTCACATCGTCTAGGAGATCTTAGGATGTGCAGTATATAAGGCATGGGCAACCCTCTCCCTATGAGAGCTCTTTTGGGGTAGAGTTAGGCCCATGGGCCCATGGACTTTTACACGCCATACTTTCTTTCACTTTGCTACCATGTTTCCTTAGAAGTACATAGTGATGTTTTCTTGAGGATAAGGAAATGACAATCTATAGGAGAGATGGTAAGGTGAACATGGCTCAAAGTCATTGAAGGTGTTAGTGCCTTATACTTCTTTGCCCACATCAATAAAAAGTAGAAAAAATTCATATGCAATTCATGTACAATGATCTTTAATTTATGCTTTATTTGTTGCTCTTTATTATATGTTGTTTGGATTTAAGAATGTCAATTTGTCCCGTAGGAACTGAACTTCATGAACAACTCCAATTTTGACGCCAGAGAGGAACGATCCTGTGGGAATGGGGTGGGGTGGGGATTACCTTGATCCGTTCCCACAAAGCCAATTCCCCAATTCCTATTTTCTTATAATTTCTTTTTAAATATATTGTGTATTTGTAAAATAAAATTATATAAAATTAATGTCTATCAAAATTAATATTTCATCAAATAATCTTTAATTATAAAAATTCAATATTATGATATATGAAACAACAATTATTATAATATTGTTAAACTAACAATAATAATATAATTATAGGTAAAATTTATACTCTAAATTTAGAATCATTATATTTAGTTGCATAACAAGTATATATGATATATCAAACAACAATTATTATAATGATTGTTAAACTAACAAATATAATAATGTAATTATAGCTAAAATTTATACTCTAAATTTAAACTTATTATATTTAATTACATATTAAATAAATATAATTGAGATTTTATAGTACTTTCGCTATTAAATATTCAATTATCTTAATTTATTTTTTAGGAGAAAATCCCCAATACACATAAAAACTTACACTTTCGATGGAAATTCTCTGCCCTCATTACCTGCAATATTTAAACATCATGTTTACATACTTTTGATGTGCACTTGTTGTGTTGTTTGATGCCTTGGTGATTGATATGAAATTACCCTTTTGCTTACTTTGTGTTTACAAAAAGTGCAATATCAACTAAGGCAACATATGCTATTTGAAAGGGAAAAGAAAAAACTAAGTCAACATATGTCAACCAATGTTTGCTATTTTAGTAGTATTTTAATTTCTTTTTTGATACATGTTTTACCTTTATTATTAATTGGTATTTTAATAATACCTACATTTTAAAAAATATACTAATTTGACGTAATTTTTACATATGATCAACACGTGTAATTTTAACGAAAGGTCTTTTTTGCATTTTTGGTTCTTTCCTCCCTACAATAGAAACAATATTATTTTAGTAATTTTTGGTATTCACTCATATTTTTAACTGATTTATACTTTATAAAAGATGCATTGTCATAGTTGATCAATACTTGATGCATTATTGTTTTATAAGTTTAGATTATAAAATAAAGTTTCTAATCACAAAAATATTAATAAACTTCAAATCTTCTTTACCAAGTGAAAAATATATAATAGGTTGAACAAAAATAGAAGTATAATACCACTCTTTTTTGTAGTTAAAATCATTCAATTATTTTCAATATCTAGCTTATCACTTATCTTTTTTTCTTGTTTTATTTCTCAATTCAAATATTTTGTTTTATTTTACATTTTTGTAGTTAATTAAAATCACTTATTTTTTTCCTATAATTTGAACTTATTACACAAGAATACATCAAATAGGTATTGACTAATTATGGCAATGCATCATTTATTGAGTATGATTAAATTAAAAATGTTCATTGAAAAATCAGTTATGTAGGTAAAAGAAGAGACGAAAAATTGGCTGAAAAAAAATACGTTTTTTGTTGTAGGGTGAGAAGAGACAAAAAATGCAAAAAATACATTTCATTAAAATGGCATGTGCTAGTCACATGTAAAAATTGCACCAAATTAGTAATTTTATTTTTTAAATATTGGAATTACTAAGCTATCAAAAATAAACTTAAGGTACTACTAAAATAACGAATTTGTTAACTAGGCTGACTTGCTTCCTTGTAGGTGAACAAGTGCTGAACTATTCAAGCTATTCAAGCGTATGTATCGTTGCATCCAACAATGCATCAATATATAAGCATAGTAGAAACTGTCTTTGGCATAGAAAATATTGAAACAATGCATCAATATATAAGCATAGTAGAAACTGTCTTTGGCATAGAAAATATTGAAACTTATAAGCAGTAGAGAATAATAGGCTACCTAGCCTTCCGCTCGAGTCTTATAGATAACAAAAATATTTTTTTATCACTATTTGATGCATACATCAATTAATATGGTACAATCTATGTAGTTCTTTATTAGTAAGGGGTCTTACAATCACTTTTTCATCTTATATCCTAAAATTTACATCTAATTAATAATTAATACTCACTTGATGCATATTATAACTTGATGCTTATAGCACTACTCTATATATAAACCCTCCGACACAAAATAGTACTAATGATACAAAGAATCTGCTCGGAGAAAAGAAACGTTCATTTAATAGATAGAAGAACTGAAAAGATAATGGATACCACTAACCTGTCTATTTGCAGAAAGTGTCATAAGTCTATCATATATACGTAGCAAAAAAGTAGTCTCAAGTGGGAGCTCACAAGTCATAACAAATTAAGAGAAATTTACTTCAAGCATGAAAGTTTCAAATGGGCATACAAGCAGGATAGCACCCCAAAAATGGCCCATCCTTTTGTTTGAAGAAAGAGTGTGGATTCAACAAGAGAAGTAGAGAATAAGTGTGGCTACAGTCCAACCTGCAGGAAAAAATAAGTGTGTTCACTTTATATGAAGCATTTATTGAAACGCATAAGTTGTATATAATCAAATTAGCATCAAAATAACATGTTAATTATAAACATAAACATATATATATTTAGTTTATATGTACCATGTACATAAATGAATGTACATTTATCTACTATGTATAGTGGTACATATAATATATGTACAAACTATATGTAACTAACAAGCTATTTTGGAGCTAATTTAATTTTGTATAACTTGTATATGCTATCTAAGGCATATAGTCTACGGAGGTTCATGACCTTTTTCATCTATAAAACGAAGAGGGAAACCTTAGAAGATTTTAAATGACAAAAGATGTTAGTAACCCAGAAAATAAACATACTTTTCTGATCAAGAATCAACATTATCGGTAATAGAGTTGTAAGAGGGCTGCCAGATGCCCCAGTTCCCGACAACCTGACCTCCAGACCATTGCCTAGGAAAATCTGGACAATGCTCAGTCAAATAGTGTTAGATAAGATATAAATTTCTATCACTTTTATATTAGTCTTGTCCCCTAATCTTGTAACTAATGAGAAGCTTTCAAATGTTGTTTTTCCTAGTCAGACTTCCAGTATTTTCCAATACAGAATGTAAGGCTTCTGATAAAGATTTAGATGAAGTTGCAGGTGTCAATAATACTTCTGGTTCTACAAGATTAGCTCACAAGTTTGTTATTCCAGATTAGAATTCTGTTACATAGATATTTCTAGCACCGAGGTTGAATATAGAGCCTTGGCTAGTGTTGCTATTGATATTTTATGGTTAAAATCCTTGCTAGCTGAATTGCGTCTTTTACTTCTACACGTTCCATTCTTTTGTGTGATAACCTTAGTGCTGTATCTCTAGCAGCCAATCCCATACTTTATGCTCGTACCAAGCATGTTGAGTTGGATATGCACTTCTTGCATGAAAAAGTGCAAGCTTAGGTGTTCGTGATTCAGTACATTCCTTCCACTGAGCAGCTTGCAGATATACTTACCAAACCTTTAGCTACCTCAACCTTTTCTCCATCATCGATTCAAACTCAATGTCTAGCAAGTTCCCTTGAGTTTGAGGAGGGGGGGGGGGGGGGGGGGGGGGGGGGCGAGAGGATAATGAGAAGCTTTCAAATGTTGTTTTTCCTAGTCAAACTTTCAGTATTTCCAATGCAGAATGTAAGGCTTCTGATACAGATTTAGATGAAATTATAGGTGTTAATAATACTTCTGGTTCTACAAGATAAGCTCACAAGTTTGTTATTCCAGCTCAGAATTCTGTTACATAGATATTTCTAGATATTTTCTCTTGTTTAGATTTTTTCAAATTCACGTGTAATAGTCTCTTCATTTATAAATAGGTGTAATAATAATGGTTCTGGGCAATCAGCTTTACTCAATAAGAAATATTCATTTTCTTCGCTCTTTTCTCATTCTGTTCTTCACACCATTTTTTGTTCAATTTGTCTAGCTTCCATTTTGCTTTAGTAACTTCTCTCTGTTTTTTTTTTTTTTTAACAAATTAAGTTGGATTTTAACCTAAGTTTTTTTTTTTAATGTGTACAAAAGATACCCTTCTAATTTCTAACCTATTTTTTTCAATAAGGTTTAGTCATAGGCTTATTGCAACAAACAAAGACTTGAATCGAGATTACATTCAATAACTGAAGAGGTTTAAGTAAAATGGAATTCTAGCAGCTTAGTTCAATACCTGCAAGTTGACTTATAAGTGACATTGCAAATGCATCCAAATCCTCCTAATAACAGAAAACAAAATAATCAAACAAACTTTAAAAGAACTCCCCAAAATCCTCATAATTCTAAAAAAAATATTTAAAAAAAAAAGAACAAGAATTTACATGTATTCTAAGCCATTTAAGTTCGGTAGCAAAACACAAAAGTCAAAAGCAAAAAGCTAATGAACCTTTACATCGTCTGTTACTCTGTTCAAACAACTTTTACACATTATGGTTACCTGAAATTACAAATCAAATACAATGAATCAAGTTAACTACGCAAGTTAAAAAAAATTACTCAGTAGCTAAGTAACTATTATGTAGCACCTGCGTCATCATTAACATGTTTGTAATGAGTACAAATGATTTGCGCCTATTTCAACTTTCACTCTCTAAGCATGAGCATGATTACATTGTATGCAATAAACCTAACCTTTGTAGGGCTCGTAGATGAGAAAAAAAACACCCCATGTTTCCACTAGAGAACATTGTTATGCAATCTTTTGAAATAAACTAGATGCAGGCTATGCAAATCAAACTCATACAGTTGCATAACTCCTTTAAGTCACAAATAAAATGTTCACACCAACAAATTTGAATAGTATTACTATATCAACTTGCAAAATCAATGTCTAATTTGGCCAATAAAAGGAAAAAAACTTGCAAAAGTACACTCTAAACAGACAAATTAGACAAACCAATAACACAATCCAAAAGTTGTCGGTGAAAAGAACCAAGCACAACAAGCAAGAGTTCAAGAATATGCAAAGATGGTGAAGAAGAAAGATAGAAAAGAAAAGAGATGAGGAGGAATGAATGAAGAAAGATTATTTCTATTAATTGTTGTGATTACATTCTACTTCACCAATATTTGCATTTATACTCGTAGATGGCTTCTATTAGAAGCCTTACAAATTAAGAAAACTCAATACAACTATAGAATTGAAATACAACTGAATCATAACTGAATTACATTGAACAAACAAAATATCTCTAGTCTTCAAGCACTAGGCGTGAGCTGGCAAAGTTCTGTTTCAAATTCTATTATAGAATTGCAAATTGACATGCTTGACTGAAGTCTAGTAGTTGTAGGTAGACTAGGTGTCGATTGTATCTCATTCATAGACTTAGGGACCACTTCATTTCCTTTTGCAACATTGTCACTAGTAGGACCATTAGTATCCTTAACACCCCCTTCAAACTCAGAGGGAGATGAGTCACACTAAGTTTGTGCTGAAATGTATAAAACAAAGAACCATATAGTGGTTTTGTTAAGATATCAACAACTTGCTCAAACCCTGGAATGTGTTGAACACACAACTGACCATTGAGAACCTTCTCACGAACAAAATGAAAATCTAGCTGATGTGCTTAGTTTGAGCATGGAGCACTGGGTTGGCAAAAAGAGATACAGAACTCAAATTGTCACCCCAAACCACAGGTGTGCTGAGAAAACAAACATGAAGTTCTTAAAGTAAGGATTGTAACCAAACAAGTTCAATAGCAGCAAAAGCTATGATCCAATATTCAGCTTTAATAGTGAAACGAGACATTACTTATTATTTCTTAGCTGACCAAATGATAGGATTTGCTCCCAAAAAGACATAAATGCCAGAGGTAGAATGACGATTATCAAGGCAGGAAGCCTAGTTTGCATCAGCAAATGCATTCACTAAAAGCTTAGTGGAACATTTGAACTCAAGACCATAGTCCAAAGTGCCATGTAGATAACGTAAGATTCTCTTTACTGCGAACTCTTGGAACATCCATAAATTGGCACACTTTGTTTACTGCAAAGGCTAAATCAGGCTTGAACAGTGGCATATTGAAGATTGCCTATAAGTCTCCTTCATAAGTTGATAAATGAGCATCTGAGCACATAGGAGTAAGTGTTGATTTAGAGTCACTCATACCTGCTTTATCAAGTAATTCCAGAACATATTTTCATTGACTAAGAAAAAGTCCACCATAGAGCAACTTTTGAACATCAATGTTAAAAAAATAGTTCAAATAGCCTAAGTTTTTAAGAGCAAAGTCAGCATTAAGAGTAATAATAAGAGAATAAATCTCTTCAAGATGGAACCAATAAAGATGATATCATCCACATACACAAGCACATACATCACAGTAGAAGAAGTGATTTTAATAAACAAGGAAGCATCTGCCCTTGAGGGAACAAATCCAAGCTATAACAGTTTACTTTTTAGCCTATCAAATCAAGTTCAAGGTGCTTGTTTTAGGCCATAGATAGCCTTGGTGAGCTTACACACGTGATTGGGAAAAAAAAGGATTTACAAACCCTTCAAGTTGTTTCATATACACCTCTTCTTCTAACAAATCATTGAGGAATGCATTATTGACATCAATCTACTTTAAACACCAACCAAAATTGAGTGCTAGATTAAGCATAATTCTCACAGTAGCAAACTTTACAACAGGACTAAAGGTCTCCAAAAAATCAAATCCAAGAGTTTGATCATATCCTTTAGCAACTACACGAGATTTAAGCTTGTCAATAATACCAGTGGCTAGCTTTTTAATTTTGTAAACCTATTTACTACCAATTAATTTTCTGTTAGAGGGTTGAGGCACCAAGACCCAAGTGTTACTTCTTTGTAAGGCATAAAATTCATCCTTCATGGATTTATACCAACTTGAATGAATTAAAGCTTGCTTGGGATTTTTAGGCTCAGTGTAATCAAGATTACAAAGAAAAATTTTGGGCTTATGACTTCCATCTTTGTTACGAATGATCATAGGATGAACATTGACTATTGGATTAGGAATACAAGTGTCAACAAGTGGAGAGAAAGAAGGTACAGAAGGAATAGACTCAATAGAGACAGAAACCATGGGAAGAGAAGCAACCTTGGACGAAGAAGGAGAAACTAAGGATTCTAATAAAGGTTATTAGGCACAAGTTTTATGGTAACTGTTGCTCACAATAGTGTATAAGATTTTACGCAAGTGTACGTGTCGCAAACAAGTAATAAATGATAAGAAAGATCGTTCCCACGGAGATTGAAATACTAGAAAATATCGTAAAAATTAACTATTAAAATCAATAATTGGTGTTTTTTTTAAAAATAAAATAAATAAAATAAAATAAATAGAACGAGGGGACAAGAGTGAAAATACTGAAATAACGTTCAACGAGAAGGATATCAAGAATCGCAAGTAGATAAATAAGTTAATATTGCGAATGTGACAGGTGATGTAGACAAACTGCGTTGCTGCAGCGTTGCTGTAGCAAAGTGAACCAGTAACTAGAATTGCAAAAATTACAAAGGATTCTTCCGAATCTACAATGTTTATATATTCTATGACTCAATGAAACATATTCCTATGCATAACTGAATCTAAGAATAACGTTTCATGCACAAATTTTCTTGGGTTATGTGAGATAATTATATATTCCTATATTAATTTCTTCACACTATTCTAGCTTTATCCAACTTAAATTAACCTTTCTAGATTCAATTTCAGTTTACTATCCTATCAATTATTGATCAAGCAATCAATAAGAATAAATCATTAAATTAAACATACAATAATAACTAGCACCCTTTGTCAAACAAAGCACAAGTTTATAAAATTAAAGCACAAAGTCTACATACACTTGCACATTCACAACCTTAACTGAATGAAAATTTAGCCAAGCATATTTATGAAATCAAAAATTAAATCATTCATATTTAACATCAGATCCATAGAGTTATAGAAATTTGAAAAACAATAAAAGAAGAATAGAAGAAGGAATAATTGAATAAAACCCCCTTTTATTGAATCTCAATTAATTGGATTCCAAATCTCTAAATCTCTCATGCTTTCTTCAATGATTATCCTTGCAAATCAAGCCTTCAATTGGTCTCTTTCCAGATCCCTCTTGCTGCCCCTGTTTTGCCTTTATTTTCTGCAAAATTTCTTTGTTTCTGGTGTGTTGAATCTGTCTATATTTTGTCCCTATCTGCTGTGTTCTTGTTCTCCTCTGCTGTCGCAAATCTGTTCTGATTTTTTCTCTCTTTTGGTGCCAGTTTGCTGCCCAGATCTATTGTGTATTTTCTGCCGCAAAACTGTTGAATATTTTCTCCTCTTGCTGTCCTCTATTTGCTGCCCAAAATTCTGCTATATTTATTCTCTATTTGCTACCACCAGTCTAATAATATCAGCCCCTATTTTGTATATTAAACCCTAGGTTTAATTGGAGATAGTTTTTCTTGTGTTATCTTCCAAAATTATCCCTAAAAATGTGAGTTAGTAAGTGCCCAATATTATCCTTTTATTGAGAGTCCAAATCAACTCTTAATTTTTTTATTTCCAGATCAGATTCTAATTTGTACGCTATTTTTCTGATGTAATTTTGCTGCAGCAATGCTGTAGCGAAGCTGGATTCTTGCATTTTTTATTGTTTTCTTTATCTCCTGCAAATGGCAATGAAAATCTAATGAGTGCACATCAAAATATAATTCTTTTTAACAGATTTTATGATTATTTTGGATTTATTATCAAAGAATTTACTTAAATCACAAAGTCCACAAATATTGTATAAATGATTATATTGTGCAAACATTCTCAAATGAACAAGCAAGTATTTATGAATAAGAGCTAATAATACTATAATAAATTAGAGTTATTAGTAACCTAGAACTTAGTAGCATTGCATTCATCATTTCTTTCAAGGTACGATTCTTTCGCTCAGCTACTCTATTTTGCTGAGGCGAATAAGATGCTGTGGTTTCATGTATGATTCCGTGTTTTGCACAGAACTAACCAAAGATGCTTTATACTCACCACCACGATCACTTTGTAGTACCTTGATTTTCTTGTTGAGTTGGTTCTCAACTTCTGTTTTATAGAGAATAAATTTTTCTATAACTTCATCTTTACTTTTAAGCAAATATACATGACAATATTTTGTACTATCATCGATAAAATTAATAAAATACTTATTGCCACCTTTTGTTTGAACAAACTTCAAATCACATAGATCAATATAGATTAAATCGAGAGGTTCAGTGTTCCTTTTGATTGAATGGAACGATGACTTTGTCATTTTTGCCTCAACATAAGTTTCACATTTGTGTTCGGAATCAATTTGGAAAAAGGGTATATGATCCATGTTAATTAATCTACGCAAAGATTCATAATTAACATAACCTAATCTACTATGCCACAAATTGGAAGACTCAAGCAAGTAAGCAGAAGAATTAACTTTATTAATTTACTTAGGCATTACAGTTGTTACATTAAGCTTAAAAAGCACATTACAAGCATACCCCTTGCCCACAAATATACCCTTTTTGGTCAAATACATTATTTAGAATTAGATCCTTTCCTAAGTTAGTTCCTTTTGGACCCTTACTTTTTGAAAGCACCATGTTTAGGTCCCAACTTTGAATCATTTCCTTGCTTGTTATTCATTTTATTGTTTCTAGAGCTTTGACCATGCTCCATAATATTGGCCTTTGGCCAAGCAAGGGTGTACCCTCCTCTTTGTAGAAGTCATATTGTCTTCTTCAATTTTGAATCTTGATTATTAAATTCTTCAAGTTCACGTCCTTTTGCTTGTGCTTAAGATAGGACTTGAATTCCTTCCATGAGAGGAGTAGCTTCTCAATAATAGTTAC
The DNA here is from genome assembly GCA_029378325.1 of Elaeagnus macrophylla. Lineage (NCBI taxonomy): Eukaryota > Viridiplantae > Streptophyta > Magnoliopsida > Rosales > Elaeagnaceae > Elaeagnus > Elaeagnus macrophylla. Next base: position 36,011,189 of record CM055642.1, read on the forward strand.
TACCTGAAAGGCCTCACTGAGAATCATCCCTTCATTATGAACCTCAGTCAATATGTCTTGAATTTCTCTTAATCAAGAACCTTAGTCAATATGTCTTGGATTTCTCTTACTTCATTGGTCACTGACTTGGAATCCACCATATGATACTCCATAAAGCGATCCAATACAAATTTTTTGGCACTGGCATTTTTACTTTGATATCCGGTCCAAAGACTCCCACAAGTCCTTAGCTGTTTTCTTCTTACAGTACTCATTGTAAAGAAAATCACTAAGGTTATTCAGAACATAATTCTGACACAGGTAGTTAGAATGCATCTATGCTTCTATAGCACTAGCAGACTGCACATCTTGCTCACCCTCAGGTTGCTTAAGAGCCTCCTCAGTCAAGAATCTTACCAGATTCAAGGTGGTAAGATAGAACAACATCTTACTCCTCTACCTGTTGAAGTTCAATTCATTGAGTTTCTCCAATTTCTCTGTCACAACATGGTTCAAAGGAACCGAAACCGATAACATTGGGGTAACCCCGTGAGTCACAGTAGGCCTCACCATTTGGTTTACATTTGAACCACCCACAAAAGGTTAGTAGTATTCGTAATCGGAATCTCAGGAGTGGTCATCTCAGAAGTCATTTTTGATATTCTGAAAAATAGTTTCAATAACCAAAATGTTAAAAACTTCAAATAATATTTATATTATTTATCAAAATACAAGTAAACAACTTATAAGAATTAAAAAATTATTATTATTTATTTAAAAAAAAATTGTCGTTTTTTTTCTTCTTCAAAACTAAAGTTTAAGAAGAAAAAAAATAATTAAAGGAAAAAAAAAACCATTTAAAGCAAAACAAATTGAAGAAATGGCTATTAAGGTTAAATATGTTATAATTAAAGGAAAAATCCGTGTAATTTATTTAGTATTGTTTAATAAATAGAAGTTAAGAAAAACAATACAGTATTATAGAACAAAGTATAAGAGCAAAATCAAATATTGATTTGTTAATAAAAAAGTACTACTAGCAGTTGGTAAAATAAAAAGAAATTGATTGAAACAAATAGATTAATAATCAATTTATATTATTTGTTTGTAAAAAAGGCTGGGAAACGGAAATAAGTAAATAAGAAAGTGATAATTTAAGTAATATAAGCAACCATTTTTGTTCAGATTAATATAAAAATGAATTAAAACTGATGAAGAGAGGATTAATACTGATGAAGAGAGCAGTGAAGTAAAACAAAAACCGAAAGACAATAAAGCAGAAACTGGTAATTTAAGGTAAAGCAGAAACTGGTAAGGTAAAGCATGAAAACAATAAACTGATTTGAAAAAAAAGACAGAAAAGAAGGACCAAACAGATAAATCTATAAGTAAAATTACAAGTAGTAATCTGTAAACATAAAATGATTAGAATAATTAAAGGAATAAAATTTAATAAATTCCAAGCAATCTGCAAAGGTTAGAAAATTGGATAAATTAAGAAATAATTTATGCAAAGCAAAAACTGTGAAGTATAGCAGGAGTACGTTAAAGCAAAATAATAAAACAAGTAAAGAAATTAGATTATAAGTAATAAAGAAATAGAGGAACTCTGATTGGCTTATAAAACAAAAGATACGGAAAAAAAATCTCAATACGTAGAAATGAATAAAACAGTAACAGAACAGAATTAGAGAAATAAACTTGTTTGTCCTGTAAATAAAATTTGTTAAAAAATTTATCTTAATATTGTAAGAAATAATGTAATAGACAAACAAAAAATTAAATATTATAAATGAATAAATCAAATTAAAATTACGGAAGAAATAAGAATTATAAATTACAATAAAAAAAATGAAAACGATGATCGAGGCCCGTAAACAGCTTTCTTAAGATAAAATTTTCTCCTCACAACTGGTATTTAAGATTAAAGAAAAAATATCTCACAGAATACAACGATCTAAAAACAGATAAAGAACATCAAACTAAATCTGTTTGTATGAATTGAATTTTTACCCGCACTCTATCATACAAAGCTTAGTTCTAAATTATTATTTCAGGAAGATGGTAAATGTTTGCTGCAGGGAAAATGAGAAGAGAAAGGTTGATGTTTTTTTGTAGTCTTTTTTCCTCAACTGTAGAGTCAATATATAGGCATTCAAAATGTGATTGTGGGAAATGACTATTGAAAATGTCTTAACAAATGTAGCTGTTACAGTTGCTAAAAATTGCTTTTTCAATTTTTGTGTCCGCAAGTTGTGCAAGCCTGCTATTGGAATTCTGAATTTTTGGGCCGAAAATCTTAAGATTTGTATTTCTGAGCGCGCACGTAGAGAAAGTCTTTATGCTACACGAGCTTACCTTTCATAGGAAAGCAAATGATATATAAAACATTTCATATGTTAGTGTTTTTTCCATGTGGGACAAACTAAAAACCACAACATTTTTTCCTTCTTAATGAGTGAACTTTGAGACACAATTTCTCATTCATCTCAATCTAATTTTGAGTGTATAAATATATGATTTCAAAGCCCTCGAGGAAGAGAACACAAATCAATTACGACCCTGTACTTATACCAAGTAGATCCACTCAAAATGATGCATTAAAATGGTATTTAAACATAAGTCTAAATACTCATTTTTTCCATTTTCCAACAATTTCTAGATCTAAAACTTCCTTTATCAACTCATCAGTCATAGAAACAATGAGCCATGAACCTATCATTCCTGGCGACACCAAAACCTATAATCTAGATTTATCTTTCCATAAGCTAAAGTTCTTTTAGGACATGGTCTTTGGCCAGTCACAAAATGATCGAGTTCGTAGCTTCTCAAAATTCTTTGCTTTTTCCAAATCATGTAATTGGAGCGATCTAGCTTTATTATAGAAATTTGATTATGAAAGGTCACTAAGTAACGATCAATTAGATCACCAAAACCTTCTGAAACTTTTGAAGCTGAAACTGTAGATTGACCTTTCGTTGGACTAAAATCATTCTTATCAAAATTGCTATTAGCAAGTCGAAGCTTTGATACCATGAAAAAAACCAAGCACAACAAGCAAGAGTTCAAGAATATGCAAAGATGGATGGTGATGAAGAAAGATAGAAAAGAAAAGAGATGAGATGAGATGAAGAAAGATCATTTCTATTAATTGTTGTGATTACATTCTACTTCACCAATATTTGTATTTATACTAGTATATGGCTTCTATTAGAAGCCTTCCAAATTAAGAAAACTCAATACAACTATAGAATTGAAATACAAAATCACAACTGAATTACATTGAACAAACAAAATATCTATAGTCTTCAAGCACTAGGCGTGAGCCGGCAAAATTCTGTTTCTGTTATAGAATTGCAAATTGACAAGCTTGACTGAAGTCTAGTAGTTGTAGTTGTTTATTGTATTTCATTCATAGACTTAGGGACCACTTCTTTTCCTTCTGCAACATTGTGACTAGCAGGACCATTAGTATGCTTAACAGTCAGGTCGGTAAGACTGCAATGTGAATTAGTATTAGACTATTAGTAATGCTTGCGAACGACTCTTCACATCTTTGCAAAATCTAACTACCAAATCAGCATTCTGTACAAACACAAATTAACACCATCTCCATAAAATTTGTTTTAAAAATTCGTTAAGTAGGGTATATTCAATAGAGATTCTGATAGACTTCGAAAATTTGTTTACAAAGACAAGAATGAAGATGACATTACATTCCCAACATGCTCAAAAGGTTGTCCAATCCAGCTTGTCTGATACACAAGGAAAAATAAAAAACAACTTCACTCAGGTCAAAATCAAATGATTATAAACATTAAACTAGTGATTTTCACAAAAATTGGAAGACTCAAAAGGATTCACTTAAACGTGTGGAAAGTGTCACATATTTTATTCCTTAATTGTAATTTTATGATAAATATTAAGGTATTATGCAATTTATTTACTTATGTTAATATTTACTATTATTATTTACCGTTTGCATTAGTACTTATACTCGAATAACCACTCTTTATCCTTTATTTGTATAATTAAAGAGACAAATTACGAGTATAAGAATAACTTTTCAAGTATTTTAAATGAGTGCATCAACAAAAATGAAATACTTGTTAACTTATTTGTGATCATAGTTAACTTATTTTTATAAAAATAAAAGTGAGATGACTTTATATTATTATTATTATTATTTTATTTTGGCTATAAAGTTTGTTCGAAATAACTCATTTTCCTACTTATCAATATTGCTCCATTTTTATGAGCAAATAAAATGGTTTCATTTATATAATTCATGCATAAATAAAGAATTTAAATCATTAAGAATTAATTGAATTATAATTATAAAAATAATAGATTTTTTTTTTGAAATTCAAAGATAATAAAAATATTTTTTAAAAAAGTACAAGTCAAAATCCCTTTAAATGAGTTTGGCTTGAGGGATGGACAATTAGTAAAAATAAAAAATTGAAATAGATAACATAAAAACTTCAAACATAATATTTTCTTTTCATATAAATAACTCTCTTTTATAATTATCATTAGTGTTGTGGCAAGTGTAAGACAGTGCAATTGAGTTATACATGCTTGTATTTAATATATGATGTCAAAATTTGTCACATAATATTTGAGTTGTATTTATATTTGTTAATCTTATTATAGACTTATAGTAAGTAATAAGATATTTACCATATTATTTCAGACCATTTGAACATTTTTAACTTGTAATTATTGAATAATTTTGCAAGTATTCTAAAAGTTCAAACAATAAAAACCAAAATTTTAAATATATTTTTTCTCTCTATCCATAATTAGTAAATGACAATAGAACATTATTTTTTTCATTGAAGCACAAATCAATAAAGTAATAAAATTGAAGAAAATTGAAATAAAAAAATAAGACAACCAAATTACATTAAATTTGTAGACTCTATACATAAAGAGGAACAAGTTTTCTTAAGAGTATAAACCTTAGACGTAATATAAGTCTTAAAGTTAATATTAAAGTAATCTAAAGAAATTAAAGACTAAATTTTTAATTCATTACACTTTATTTTTGAAAAGAGGAAAATTTTTTAAAGCATAATGACCCATTTAGCATCTTTGAAGAATAGATGATTGAGAGATAGATATAAGTCTCAATTTATTTATAAGAAAATCTAATAACCATACCTCTAAGTGAACTAATTTCAACAAAGCCTAGATTTTTTAAGCATTATTAATTTGACAATTATTTAGTGGCTTAGTTTAACAATATCAAGCTACAAGATTAAGATCTAAAGATCATAAATTGACTTGGACATGTCGATGCCCATCTTACCTTTCACTTCTTGTATATTCCTTATCTCATATTAGAACAATCTCCTTCACTTTACCCTAACAAGAAAAATAAGAATTGCATAAGCATAAAGTCAATTTTTTTCATTTTATTTTTCATGTTTTTAATTGCACTATATAGAAATTATTTTAAATTTAATAAACTCTAACTAAATAGTTTGAAGCAAAATTAAATAAAACTAGGACTAAACTATCATAAATAATAAATAAATAATCTAAGTACTATTTTTAAAATAAGTATTGGATTTTAAAAGTCATTATCCCATATAATAAAAATCAAACAAAATTAAATTGATGAAATTATGAATCAAACTTTTATTGAGTCACATCGCAAATTAGAAATAAAAAAAATAATATTAAATAAATAAAATAAAAACATAAAAATAAAATAAGTTAGATGGGGACAACTAACATTTTTATATAGAGTAATAAAAATAGAAATAAATTGTAACTAAAAGATTCGAAGAAAAATTAAACAAAAATCGGACAAATAGTAGTAAAAAATAAGTATATAACTTAAGTGCTATTTTTAAAATAAGTGTAGGACCTATATAGTCATTATTTCATAAATTAAAAATCAAACAAAATAAAATTGATAAAATTATGAATCAAACTCTCATTGAGTCGTATGGCAAATTAGATATAAGAAAAAAATAAATAAAAGCTAAAAAAATAAAACAAAAACATCAAATGAAAACTAAATAAGATAAAAATAACTTTCCTTTTTTTTTTTTTTTTTTTTTTTTGTATAGAGTAATAAATATGCTTATTTCCTTCTTTGAATCTAAATAAATAAATAAAAAGTTACGATTTATTAAATAAAATAACCGAAATCTTTGGTTTTATCCGTTATAAAAATCCCTTTTTTGCAATAAATGTTTGAGAATTTTATTTTAATAAATAATATGTTTTTTCAAATAACTATAATTCATGCACTCACAATTAAAATTTATACCCCCATATTTCTTATATGTTCAAATCAACTGCATATTTTCTTGTTAATCATATTGATGGATTTTTGTTTAAAATAGGCAAATTGTATAGAATAGTTTAAAAAAATGCTCATTTAAGTTTTAGTGTAGAAATGAGCAATTTTTTACTTAGAACCTGAAACTTCTAACTTAACAGGTCTTCCTCTTTCCTCTTCGTCTTCGTCTTTCTCTTCTTCAATTCTCTCTTTGTCTTCCTCAATTCTCTCTTCGTCTTCCTCTTTCTCGTCCTCGACATTGAACAGAATTTGATAAAATCAAGGTTTGAAGTAAAATGTCAGTAGACTTTGTATTTGGCATTTTGTTCAAGAGAGTTACATATGTTCAAAGTAAAACTAATAAACGTTTTCATAGCTAAAAATAGTAAAGGACGTTTTAATATAATATCTAGTTTCATTTTCAAATATTAAGAAATCAAAAAATACCAAGATATAACAAATGGGGGAGAAAATAGCAAGAAGTGGTAGTCCGTGTACATACGAATATGAATGAAGAACTAGAAATGGAGTTTTCTGATCAGCAGCAGTGATAGTAGAACTTCAGCTGCAAATGGGTACATTTCAAGAACTTTCAGATACGTAAAAAAATAAAGCAGAGTTCCTTCCTCAGCAAGAAAATTTGACTAAAAAATATGTTTATCATTTTACAAAAATCCTAAAAGTTTTAATATGATATCTAGTTTCATTTCAAAATATGAAGAAATCAGAAAAAATCAAGATATACTGAAATATATCTCAGGTATATCTGGTATATTTTTGGTATATCTATGGTATACCATAGAGATATACCAAAGATATACTTCAGGTATACCAGATATACCAGAGATATACCAGATATACCCTGGTATATCGAGATATACTAGAGATATACCACAGATATACCAGAGATATACCAGATATATCCTGGTATATCTAGATATACCCTGGTATATCGAGATATACCACAGATATACTAGAGATATACCAGATATACCATGGTATATTGAGATATACCAGATATACCCTGGTATATCGAGATATACCAGAGATATACCACAGATATATCCTGGTATATCGAGATATACCACAGATATACCAGATATACCCTGGTATATCGAGATATACCACAGATATACCAAATATACCCTGGTATATCTCGATATACCAGAGATATACCACATATATACTAGATATACCACAGATATACCAGAGATATACCACAGATATACCATAGTGTAATGCAACTTGAAGAAGATGATGAACAGTGCAATGCTGGTTAAATTTGATTAGCACGTATAATCTGAATAATATAAATTCCAATTAAATAGTAAATTAGTTGGAGAATATTTTACAATTGACAGTTCTTTTATATAGTCTTATTCTTCCTCTTGCAGCTGATTTTCAATGTTAAATAGTGATGCAAATTGTAAGCACTATTATATCTGTATGAGCTGCATAAATTTGGCTCTTTCAAAATTCAATAGTCTATATGAAGACCTCTCCTTCGTTGAATTTAAACCAATCAAATATTTTTTGTATGTTGTTAATTCAATAGTCTAAATCTCTGGTATACCAGATAACTTGAAGAAGATGATGAACAGTTGAATGCTGGTTAAATTTGATTAGCACCAACTTGTGCAAGAAATGTGAGGCGTTGTTTCTGTTAAATTGCCCACGTATTCTCTGAGGAAGAGGAAGAAGAAGAAGAAAGAGGAAGAGGAAGAAAGAGGAAGAGGAAGATGGAGAAGATGAAGAAAAAAAAAGAGGAAGAACCGACAACTTGTTGAAGACTGGAAAAATTGCTCTTTTTTAAAATTTAACATAAAATGACCTTTTTTTAAACTATAATATAAAATTAGCCTATTTCAGACAAAATCCCCATATTGATTGTTGGTTTAAATATAAGTATGGAAAATAATGTATTTTGAGAAAATATTTATGAGAATTGAGATTGTTTTGGTTAGTAGATTATTCCTTATTCAAGATTTCAAGCTTAGTATTAGCATTTTCTTTAAACATACTAGTGCTTTGCACGAAAGTCAATATCATATGTAGTGGAAGAGATATGTCAATACACTTGTGCAAGATTTAGAGCAATAATATCGATCAAAATAATATGTAGGCTAACTATGACCAATCACATTCTGCCATAACAAAATTGTGATATATAGTGCTCAAATTAAAATCACCTTAGTTTTCCAACTAGTATTCAACTTCCATCAAGGCTACTAAAAGATATATAATTATTCCTTGTGTAGTAATCCAAACTAATTATATATTAATTTAGTATTTTTCCAAAAATTTGCAATATGCTTATCGCTATCGGCGGTAAATGTACACGTCATTTTTTTATAACCGCATCAACTGGTAACTCTTATACTAATTCCTCTCATAATATTATCATAAAATTATTATATACATCAAATAAAAAAAAAATATTAAAAATACATAAATTTATAATAATTTTTACACTAACTTTAATCATATTGTATTGTAAAATTATTTTAAAAAATAAAAATTTAATTTAATTTTTTTATATAATTTTACCATAATGTAAGTACAAAAATGAGTACAAATTTATGCAACTATAATAATGTTTATTAATAAATAATTAATTAAATTATTTCAAGTACATTAATATATACAACTATGATAAAAAGCATTTTTGCATAAACAACCAAACAACGTACACAAGCATTATTCACTATTCATTCATTACCAATCACTTTATTGCACATGCTTCTTCTTCCACAGTGTTAAAGTTTTGTTTTTAACACCTACATATCTGAAGATAGATTTTCCTTTGATCTTTCTGCATCGACTTTTAATTTATGTGTCCTGTTTCCCAACCATTGATGACGAGTAAAAGACACTGACAAAAACATACCAACTCAATAAGAGGCTCTGAACCTGTGACAGAGAAAAAAACAGAGAAATAACTCCTACCAACCATAGTGGGAAATTAACAATCTTCACCTCGAAGAAAAGTAGCTTAAACAACCAGCCACACTGTTCACTTGTGTACATGTTTGAACAGAAACAACAAATAACCAGACACTAAAAAGTAGCTGCATCACATCATTTATACAAAGTAGCTACAACATCAAGTATCATAATATTTTTCAAAAGGAAAATGATATTTGGTAGCCGAACCTGACAGTCAATTACACAGTCATCAAGTATCATAACATTTTTTAAAAGGAAAATGATATATGGTAGCCGAAACCTGACAGTCAATTACACAGTCATGTAACTTGATTTTTCAATGATACATGACCGTGTTATTATTAGATGTATGTCACGATAACATACCCAAATTTAGATAGATATATCTGAAACGATGTGCTAGCATATCAATAATAAGTACAATGGGTCACAAACCTGTATTAAATAATAAATTGTCATGTTATTTAATATTGTAATGTACAATAGCTTTTGAAAATGAACAAAGTTGGAAATTAAGAGGTCTTTGGTTGAGAGGGGTTATAATTGGCTTGCTTAACCTGCCTGTTATTGGGTTTTGTAAACCAAGTTGTGTATAGAAATTGCTTTTGAGCTGCTCCTAAATGGTTGCAAATTAGTCTAAGCTTTTGCCTCTCTCTCATCCACCTTAACACTATTTTCATATGTCTCTTGCTTGTCAATCCTTTCAAACCAACCTCCTGAAAATGACATTTACGTACAAAAGCATGCCAAGTATTACAATTTACAATATATGGTTCATCTTTCTCATCCACAATTCATAAAAATCAACAGCAATTATGATATCAACATTCTGACCAAAAAATAAATAAATTATGATATGAACATTGGACTCAGAAAAACATTGAGATTTTTGAAAAAGAGAACCACAAATAAAATTTATAATTCTCAGAATACCAAAAAAAAAAAAAGGGCTATATTTGAATAAAACATCGGCTCCATGATGAAAAGTAGAACCGCGACATGGGCTTGGTCGGAAAGTACTTTGTTAATCGGATTTACTGGCTATCAAAAAAAAAAAAATGGATTTACTGATAAAATAAATTAAATCTATAACTAATACCTTAGATCCTAAAACTTAATCAACACCTCGTACTAATTAAGCGACGATTATCCAAACAGTTACGCACAAAATAACCCAAAATTGTTCATAAACACAAAATAACCCAAAATTAGGAGAACATCCATTTTTCAGAAACTTCAAAGTTCAATCTATTACGCAGAAAATAACAAATTTTATATGACTACAACAGTTACGTATCGATTCAAAACACAGAAAATACCTGGACGCGGTCCCAAGTTTGAGCAATGGTCAGAGGACCGTGCTCCTTGACGATGTCAAAAATGACTCTGGTTATGGTCTGATTCTGCTCTGGTGGAGTTTTGAGCTCTATAGGTTTCATCTTTGGCTTTGACTTCTTCCCCAAATACCTTATCGCTGTCGCGAACATTTTAGAAGATACAAAGAACACACTAGGAATATACAGAGAGGTTAACAATAGTTGGTTCCACACTAAAAACGCGAGAGAGAGAGAGAGAGAGGGGGTGTGAACAGCAGAGTAAAAAACGCAAGGATCTTCAAGCTAAACGACACGCTTTCAGAATTGGAGACTAAAACTCTAAAAGCCGCAGTGGCAACGGCAAAGCCCTCTCACCTGGTAAACGCACCGTTTTCTAGTTTGAATTGAATTAACTAAATATAACCACAAATTTAAATCAAATATAAATAAATCGATCTAAACTAACTTAAATTATACCAAATTTTAAATAATTTTTTTTTTATATATATTGTTGATATAAAGGTATTTATTGAAAAATAAAGAATCTAATACATTGAATATTTTAGGAGAATACGATTTTTAGTAAAATTTGATAATTGAAAAGATAATAAGATAACAGATAAAAAGTTTAAAATTTTAAAATTTTATTATAAAAAGTAATATTAGTTTAAAAAATAAAATTTTATAATATTAATTAAAATTAAAAATGAGTAATTTTTTTTCCATAAAAAAGACTATAAATTTAAATAGTAAAAGTATTAATATTAATTAATGTAATAAAATAATGTGATAAAATAAATAAATTATAATTATTTATTTTAAAAAAAAGAACTAACATATTATAAAAATAGATACTAATTTTTTTTTTAATTTTAACTTAGCATTTTTTTTATTTTATTATTTTTTATTTTTCAATAAAATTTTATATTATTTTATTTGGACTAATAGGTTAGCTCAAATATAACTCAGCTTAATTTTTTTTTAGCTTATTTAAACAAGCTTAAATTTAATTCAATATAATCAATCAAATTATGTCATATATATAATTAATTAATTATCCAACCTAAAATCATTTATATGAAATAATAGTTATTTTAGTCCTATATTTAGTTATGTTTCTTTTAGGTAGATTTAATTATTAACTTTTAAATAGACTCATTTTAATTCAATTTTTTAAAAATGCTAATTTTCAAGATTAAAATTAAATTTCTCTTAAAAATAAAAATAAAATTAAAACCAAAAATACTACCTTTCTCTGTTAAAAAAAAAAATCTCTCTCATCTCAATATATCTTAGTTTCTCTCCTCTTAGTCCTCTCAATTTCTTTTTCTCCTTGTATTTGTACTATTAATTCATTAATATAATTATTTTAAATTTATTTTTAACTATAAAAATTGTTTAAATTTACAAATAGGTGAGAGGAAATTTAATATTTTTTTCAATGAAGATAAATAAAGAGACCAATATGAAAGACTAAAATAAGAGAAATTATTTTTGTTTGGGAACAAAAATGGTGAGAAAGTATATTTTTTGGGTTTTTAATTTTATTTTAAAGAGTATTATAAAAAGAAATTTTATTATTAAAAAAAATTAATCTTACCTTTAAAAAAAATCATTTAAACAAATGAGATTATATTAATTTCATCACTGGACTAAACTATCAAACTTAAATAAATAAATAAAAATACTAAAGTGCCTTTGTCAAAAAATTGAGTAACCCTAGTCCCCATTTTACAGGCGATGAGAGTTAAATCTAAATCATTTAAGTTCCCACTTGTACCATATAGCCTGTTATTAAATATAATTAAATTCAACCATACCCAACTGTGTATATATATATATATATATATATATATATATATATATATATATATATTAGCGATGATTTATTAGTTAAGACTAATAATAACTTAAATGGTAAAGATTAAAAAAAAAAAAAAAAGTAAAATGAGTGACATTTTAATTTATCTTGTTCTCTCTTTTGTATTTATGACATGTTATTAAACTAAATTATTTATCTAAAATTAATAAATAATTTCTATAATTACATGACATGACATATTTGGATAAATCTATAAAATTTATTTTTAACCTCGTTTTAGGTACTTAATAACATATGTAGAATTTTTTTTAAGTGATGAAAAAAATTTATAATATTATATCGTATGTTCATTGCATTTTTATTGATGTTTGTTTTGATAAGATAATTTTTTTTGATATTTTATTTTTAGAGCAAAAAAAATATTAATGTTAGGGTAATATTCTATTTTTAGAAATTCTAATTGCAAGACCAAATTTTAAATTGTTTTATAATTTTTATTTTTTTTGTTCTGAAAATAAAAATTCTATTTTTTATAATTTTATATTTATAAAATACATTTGTAATAAAAAATTGAAATATGTGTTAACACTTAATATATTTATGACAAAACTCAACAAATGTTCATGTTTTAATCTTGTATCACTGAAGAACTAGCTGCTTCTCATACTTTGAAGAAGGTTAGATACTGAACCCGCTCCTCTGGAATTACATGATTGTAGCTACTATTTAGTCACTCATCCTCCCTATATGTATAAATTGTACGAGAAAAGCCGGTACTGGGACTTTGTATTTTACGTTCTCTGCTGTTTTCAAGTCTTGTGGTTGTGATGCTGATGTGAACTTCATTATAAATACAAACGATTGTATTATGTATTTGTGTCTGATTTACGTTTAGAAGTACTCTTTGTATTTAGGCAACACTATGATTAATGCAATGTATGTTAAACGTGGGTTTTTGGAATGTGCACTGCAAGGTGTTTGATGAATTGCCCAGACCAACGTGATTTATCTTCTTGGTTGCCTGAGAATGACATTTTTGACTTGGGCGACTATGGTCACCGGCCAAGGGAAGCATTAGAGTTTTTTTGGACCACATGCTATATACAAATGTAAGTTCGGATCTTATTTTTGACCAATCATTTAGATAATTAAGACTAGAGGATTACAACTTTCTTTTTGAAATGAGGATACAATTAATGTATCCAAGTATACTAATTAGATTCAAAATGTTGCTAAAGATGTGGATTTTGATCTCCTAAATGTTTATGGAATTCGATATTTTTCTATATTCTCATTAAAATCAATCAACTAAGTCACCAGATGATTTATATTGATTGACATATACTCCAATTAGTGTGCTAGTGTTTATTTCCCTAAATACCTACTGTGGGAGTGTTGATGATGCTTACAAAAATTTTGAAGGTGAACGAGGGAAATAAATGTATAGTATCAGAATTCATTAATAGTGGAGTAAGCTATATGGTCGAGCACATGCATCAATTTAATTATTTCATTATGTGTTGGAAACTGAGATAAAACCAAAGTGTTCAAGTTTATTTATTTATTTATGAAGGACAGTGTTCAAGTTAAAAATAGTAATTTGATAATAAAAGTTGATAATAGTAATAGTAGATATTTATTATCTTATTATTTATTGATAAAACCCATAATTGACCACATACATTTGCATGACCTTCCAACGCATATTCCACTAACTCTTATAGAAAAGCATCCCAATAATAATATTTAATCAAAATTATTGCCCCTAGAATAACCTAAAATCAACAAAGAAACAAAATAAGCCCAAATAATAAAAATAAATAAAGAAAAAGTTTAAAATGACACTCCATAACATCACAAACAAGAAAATTATAATACTGATGCTAACCCATTAATAATATTAATAAAAAAGCATGTCATCAGGAACAGAAGCCATGATTGGTTGGTTCACATGAAGAAGAGTAGAATTCCAAGGATTATTATCAATAATGAACTCATTATCTGCAGGAACATTGATCTGTGTAGCATTCTCATAATTGGTCTCATCAAGAAGCTGAACACTGCTTGAATTTATGAAATCAATGATATCATTGAGAGATTGCAGTCTATTACTAAGCTCACCCATCTGAGCTCTGAGGACTGAGTTCTCAGCTTCAACATTGTTGTAGAGCTGTGTTGTGATATTAATGCTTGTGAGAATTTCATTGTTATCCTTCTGGAGCTGACCTATTTGTGCCACCAGATCATCAAGAAGCTTCTGTTTCTTCATTCGAGATCTACGTGCCGATTCTCTATTGGACAGCATTCTCTTTCTCTTTTTTTGATCCATGATTTTCTGCAGATCTTGTTCAGAACCTGAGTTCTGAAGATTCAAGCTTGACCCTGAAGAAGCTCCACTAGAGGTTGCCATTTACTTATTATTTATGCTTAATACTAGAATAAATATATATTAATGCTTAGAAAAAGAGAGAAATTTTAAGATTTGGAGACTGCCCAGATGCTAATTTTGAAAAAATAAAATAAAAAAAGATAAGAACTTTGTGATGATCTAAGAAGAGTGTGTGGTTTAAGATGTAGAGAAGAGTGAATAAACGTAGAACCAGTAAAGGAAAACAACAGAGAAAGATTGAACCATATGTGTCCTGCGTCGAAGGCTAGAGTTTATGATAAACCCAGAAAGGAGAACTTCAGAAATTACTGCAGACATGTATATGTATGTTGTCAAACATCAAGAACGATCTACTAAATACAGATATGAAGAGAATTAAGAGGGGTGAGATCTTGAAAAGCTAACAAAGATTGAAGTTCTTAGCAGAACATAGATCAGAACAAGAGCTTTATAAGCATAGAAGAGTTGGAGAGAAACAGAGAAACAAATAATATGAGAGGTCACCCAAAATTTTCAAGTGGAAAAGATAAGAAAAGGAGAGGAGGTTTTGTAAGGTGATGGTGGTGGGAATATAAAGACCAGAAATTGCCCACTAGAAGATTAAAAAATTATTATTTGTTGATAAAAATTAGAAAAATGTCTGCAAAAGATAATATTAAAGCTAAAGAGCTCAAATAAGCTGTCAACTGACTCACGGAGTAAGTAGTCCACATTCGTGTGCTGCATAGGTAATGCTCATTACATTAGTGTAATAATAATATATTAATTTGTTCTACACGTCAAGTCACATATTAATATTAGATTGAGGGGGTTCTGTTCCTTTGTTTCTTAAAAAAAAAAAAAAATTTACTGGAGTGAAGGTTAAATTAAGAAGGTGATACTTTAGAATATTCTTTGAGGTAAAACTGTCACGCGCTTTCATTATTTGTGTTTTTTATTATTATCAGTGAAAAAATAATAATAATCACTCCTCTTAATTAGGAAGGGATATAACACATCTTGTAGTAACTCATACATCCCTAACCAATTTAATAGAAAAATATTATTTTTGTTATTTAAAATTTCAAAGAACTTTATTGTGTAGTTTTCTCGATCATAAAAAATAATATTTATTTTAAAAAAAAAAAAAAAAATTTTAAACCCATTCAAAATTATAAACCACAAACATAACTTATAAACAAGAAGCACATGGATTTGTCAGGCTTCTGAAATTGGTCCTTCAATTCGATTCAATATTAAAAGGAAAAGTATAGAGACTTGTGTTAAAATAAGATCACTGTTATTCATAAATTTATAATAATTTTAAATAATGTTTCAAAATTTTATTGGCTCTTTAAATACAGGAACCTACATAGTTTTAGTATTGATTATTATTAAATTTTTAAAGAGACGATAAAATCTCCTCAAATTGTTATATAATTATCATAAAATAAGACCCTATATAGGCCACAGTTCTACTGTGCCAGTGAACAGCTCTTATATCCTTTTCCTAGTCCTTTGTTTCCATTTTCTTATTTGTTTATTTCCATATTTTACCCCAGTATGCAACTATTAAAGTCGAGTTAAAACTCTTATTTAAAATAAAAAATGAGTGCACTTTAACTTAGTATTTGTAATATCTATATTTTAATAAAAATATTATAAATTGATCATATTATTAAAAATATTTTAAATTAATATCTATATTGTTTTAAAATTTTAATTTAATCTTTTTTTAACAGTA
This sequence comes from Elaeagnus macrophylla, assembly GCA_029378325.1. Classification (NCBI taxonomy): domain Eukaryota; kingdom Viridiplantae; phylum Streptophyta; class Magnoliopsida; order Rosales; family Elaeagnaceae; genus Elaeagnus; species Elaeagnus macrophylla. Next base: position 36,027,662 of record CM055642.1, read on the forward strand.
AATTACAAAATAAAGATATTAAATATTTTAGTTTAATATCCTTATTTTTTTAATATTTATTGTTAAAAAAATTAAATAAAATTTTTAAAATAATAAACGTATTAAATTAGAATACTTTTATAAGATAATTAATAACAAAACTATGATCCTCATCAAATGGGGCCACAAATTATATTTGATTGATTTGATGTGCGAATAGCATAAAAGCCACACACATATAACTAATAAAATTATTTTTTTATCAAGTTATTTATTTATTTAATATAGTAAGGAATATATGATTTTTTTTTATTTAATATAGTAAGGAATATATGATTTTTTTAGTGATCAGTTCTATGGAATTTCTTTCGTATCATGTTGTGTTTTCACAATTTTTTGGTTTATATCAGGGATTGCCACCCATTTTGTGAGAGTGTACTTCTCTTTAGATATTTCCAACAACCCATTCCATACTTCACAAATAAAACTTCATGTTATTATTATTATTATTGTTTTTTGTTGTTGTAAATGCGCGTATAGTAATGAGAGACGGTGAAGAGATACCATGTGAAAGTACTTGAGAGTATTCATAAGATGGGTCACGTTGAGACAAATAAAAGTAGGCCAGGAAATAAAACAGATGACTTTTTAAAGAGTAAAAAAAATATCTTCTTTTTTGTGTAAACAATACAAATATCCTAAATCACAATGCATGCCTGGTGTTCAAAATTTATCAAATATAATCTAATTTATGTATTTAAACTAATTCAACTTATATAATTTGATTTTCTTCATTTAATTGGGTTGAATTGGTTCTAAAAATTTAAAAATTGATTTAAGATGAGTTGGATTAGTTCTTGATATATTGAAAATTTTGTAGAAATCTATCCAACTCATTAATAATATTATTTTATTGATTTTTAATTTTATATTATATTTTATATAATAAAATTTTAAAAATTAAAAGTATTAGTATTTGTTTGGATATGATTATTTTATTTGTGGATGATTATTAAAATTATACTTATACATAACATATAAATACATATATATCATATTAATATTTATTTAATCACATAACTATTTTTAATTTAACATTTCTTTATGCATTTAATATATGCTTAATTGATATAAAATTAAATAAATTTTTATTTTAGTTTTTTTGTTATTTATAACTACATTACATGTTTTTATTGATTTATTATTTGAAAAAAATTAAAATTCTTTTAGACTTTAAATTTAATCAATATTTAAAATATATAATTTAATGCAATAATTATTTTATTATTATTTTTTTGAAATAACATTACACTATTCACATACTTTATGATCTAACTCCTTAAAGATTTTAATGTAGTTGAACTACAACAATTCAGATAATAGTCATTTTAATATTAAAAATAAAATAAAGCTTGATAATTAAAAAATCATAAAAATTAATTAATCAAATTTAATCCAATCCAAGGGCCAATTTAGGTTAATTTTATAGTTTTCATTAGATGTTATTAATTTTTAAGAATTAATTTTGTTAGCTAGGTTTTGATTTTAATGGAAAATCAAACTGACTCAGTACATTCTTAATATAAGAGGTGACAAATGGGTAAATTGCATCAGTAGGTAGAGTTAACCCATTAATATATTCATCGTCGAGTTGGGTCATATTTAATGGTTAACTCAAGTTATAGTGTCATTTTCTGTTTGATAGATGGATTAGACGAGTTGGGTCATATGTGTCTCTTGTCTAGTTTCGATCATTCTCACGTCTAATTATCAAATGAGAAGCACTGTTAATATCTACCACCAAACACTAAACACATACTCTCAAATTTTTGTAATCCTTACAAAAAATTAAAAATGTGTAACACCTTACAAGAAAGAAAAATTTGTAATACCTTACAAAAGTAACAAAATTCTGTAAAAGCTTATAAAATAACACAAAAACATACATAACTTAAAATGTCAGAAATAATAGAAAATTAAGAAATAATGGATGCAGAAACACAAGACATTTCTGAATGTTTTTCACAAGAAATGATATTCAGTAAAAAGAAATTTGAAGAAATTCAAAAATCAAAATTAAATCTTAAAGAAAAAGATGGATTTAGAGAAGAATTATTCTCTAAAATAAGAAAATTAATCCCAAGAAAAGACATAATATATTACGGCATAAGTAATAAGAAAATGAGCGTAATCATAGCTGATGCAAAAGGAAGATTTAATATAGCATTAATTGATAAAGAAACTATTATAGAAAAATTATCAAAAATCCCTGAAAAAGATAGAGAAAAAATTGGATATATCCATTTAGGAGGAATACAAATTCTAATAAAAGCACACTTTAGAGAAGGAATAGATACACCAATTAAGTTAGCATTATTAGATAACAGAATAACAAACAGAAAAGATGCTTTATTAGGAATGATTAATAGAAACTTAGGTTACCAAAAACTAAAATTTACAGCATATCCTAGATTTGCTGTTAATATCCATGATAAAAATCTAAACCAAGTATTAAGTCTAGCCTATGACTTTGAACGAGGAAATTTAATGAAAGATGAAAACCACCCATTTTCAATCCATTACCTTGTAGGATATTCATTAACAAACAGTCACAATAGTTTAATATATGGACAAAATGAATTCATAGAAATAGGCAAAACCTTCAAGGACATAGGACAAGTAATAAAGAATCCAGAAAAGTTATCAGAATATGAAGTACCTGAAGAATGGAATCTAGATATTAAGGAAAAACCTCTAATATCGTCAAAAAGGAATAATATACAAAGGATAAAATTTATAGATACCTAAGCAGAAGTTAGTAAAAGGAATAGAGAAATAGAAGAATTAAAAGAGGAAATTGAAGAAGTAAAAGATCTAGTCTACACAATGAAATAATAATGATAAAAGAGAAACTATTAGAAATACAATTAGAAGGAAATAATAGTTTAACAAGTATAAATAAAAATCAAATATCCATAATGGAAGCTTTAATCCTTATAGCAGAAAAAATAGATACTACAGATGAAAGCATACAAGATTTAAAAGGAATACAGCTAGAAATGTATAAAGAAATCATAGAATTAAAAAAGGATCTACCAAGAGGAAATGGATTAAGATTTGATCCGTTAAAAGGATTAAAAGAAGAACCCCCTAGAAGATCTGATGCATTAATACCCATAAATGAAAAAAGAAAAGCAGAAGAATCTAAACAAATAATAACAATCTAATGGACTTAACAGAATATAGGAAAAACTTAGAAGAACAATTCATGAATCCTGAAAATAAAAATATAGAAAAATTAATTAGTTTATTAACATTAACAGAGAAAGAATTAGAAAAACATTATGAAGAAAAACTTTGCACAAACAAAGAAGAAGATGATATGACAATAATAAGTGAAGATAAATCTGAACAAGAAAATACAACCCAAAGAATTAATATGGAACCAGTATTAATACCTAGAACAAACCTAGAAAGATCAATCCCAGAAAGAGGAGAAACATCTGACCCACATAAAGAAGAAAGGTATAGGCCAGAAGAACCTAATCCAATATATAAAAGAAGACAACCACCTAAAATGGAAGAAGGATTACATTGGGGTACTAGAGGAAGTATTTCACCAGAATTTAGACCACATGAAAATTATAAAACTGATATTCTAGATTTAGACTGCATAAGAGATAGGAAAAAAGCCTTAGATGAATGGGCTAGTGGAATTAGTGTAATTATACAAACATCATCAACTACAAATACAAACCCTTCAGTTTGTAAAGTCTTAGTAGCTCACAAAATGACAGGAAATGTAAAAGTTTGGTTTTCAAACCTAACTAATCAACAACATTTAAGAATGCAAGGAAATGCTACAACAGGAAGAGATTACTTAAATATAGTAATAAATGAGATATACAAGGAATTTATAGGAGAAGATAAAGGAAGAAATGTTACGGAATCCAGTGAAAATGAAATAAATGAAACCAAATGGCACTTAACAAATATGAAAATATGTGATATGTGTTACATAGATTCTTTTATATGTGAATATGAAATGTATTATCATAAATTACCACCATCCATACAAGAAACTTATAAGGAAATGTTTTACCAAAAATTACCTGGAACATTACATAAGACTATGACAAAAGAATGGAATAATAGAAATATACAAACTATACCTGATACTTTAGGAGGAAGAATAAGAGGACTCAAAAATTGGATAATAATAAAATGTCAAGAAAGAAAAGAATTCAAACAAATAAAAGGAAATGATAGAATCTGTTGTGATTCAAGAGACTTCAAAACACCAAAAAAATATGGTTGTAATATAAAACCTTACAATAAGTATAAGAGACATAAGAAATTTAAAAAATTCAAGAGATACAAATTTAGAAAACAAAACTTTCAGAAATATAGAAGAAGATATAATAAAGAACCTTATAAAGAGAGATACTTTAAAAGAAAAAAATATAATATACCTGAAAAGAAAAATTATTGTCCATCAGGAAAAAAGAAATGTAGATGTTGGATATGTAATGAAGAAGGACATTACGCAAATGAATGCCCAAATAGACTCCCAACATAAAAAAGAATTTAAAAAGGAATTCCCACAAAAAGCAAAAATATTAGAAGAACCTTTTAAAATGGAACTAGAACCAATAAAGGAATCTGATATAGATGATACATGTAGTATTTATCTATTAGAAGAAACCGAAGAAGAAATAACAGACTCAGGAACAACTGATTATAATTCTGATTCAGAATAATGGATGAAATATTAAGCATAACAAATCCAAATAGCACACTTATAAAAATAGGATTAAAATTTAAAGGATATAAAAATTGCCATTTACATGCATATATTGACACAGGTGCAAGTATGTGTGTAGCTAGTAAATATGTATTTTCAGAAGAACTTTGGAAACAATCACCAAAGGAATTAGTAGTAAGAATAACAAATAATACTAAAATAAATTTAAATAAAGTATTAAAGGATACAGATGTATCAATAGGAAGAGAAATCTTTCATATACCTACAATATACCAACAAGAAACTGGAGTTGATATTTTATTAGGAAATAACTTTCTAAACCTATATCAACCATTTACACAATATCTAGACAAAATTAGTATAACAACCTTAGATGAAGAAACAATTTATGTATCAAAAATTAGAAAAGCACTAACTGTTTCATCACCAATTTTTATGTCATAACATAAAAAGCAAAAACGTGGTGAGGATATAGAAAAACAAAAACCATACCTAGAAAACATTTCTTTAGACATAGAGGTTGACCAAAACCCCTTTCTAAATGAAATCCAAGAAAATAAAGCCTTAACAGGAATAAGAAAATTATTAAAAACAGTATGCTCAGAAAATCCTTTAGATCCAAATATCAATAGATCTAATGAAATAGCAAGAATAGAATTAAAAGACCCTTTAAAAGTCATAAGAGTAAAACCAATGATTTATACCCCAGAAGACAGAGAGGAATTTGAAAAACAAATTCAAGAACTTTTGGAGTTAAAAGTAATTATTCCCAGTAATTCACCACATTCCAGTTCAACATTTTTAGTAGAAAAAGAAGCTGAGAAAAGAAGAGGAAAAAAGAGAATGGTAATAAATTTTAAATCTTTAAATAAAGAAACTATTGATGATGGTTATTTTATACCAAAGAAAGAAGAATTATTATCATTAATTAAAGGAAAGAAATATTTTTCAAGTTTTGATTGCAAAAGTAGATTTTGGCAAATAAGACTTGATAATGAATCACAGAAACTCACAGCATTTAGCTGTCCTCAAGGACAATTCTAATAGACAGTTGTTCCATTTGGACTTAAACAAGCACCAGGTATTTCCCAAAGATACATGGATAATATCTTCAAAAAATATCACAATTTTTGTTGTGTTTATATCGATGATATATTAATATTCAGTAATGATTTATCAAAACATTATTTAGATATCAATGTCTTACAAAAATATAGAAAATCAGGAATAGTATTATCAGAAAAGAAAGCAGTCATTGCTCAACAAAAAATAAAATACTTAGGGTTAGAAATAGAAGATGAAAAACATCATCTACAACCCCATATTTTGAATAATATACAAAATTTTCCTAGCATAATAAAAGATAAAAATTAATTACAAAGATTCTTAGGATGTTTAGCATATGCGGAAGTATATATAAAGAAATTAGCAGAAATGAGAAAACATTTACAAACAAAACTCAAGAAAGACTATGTCTGGCAATGGATTGATCAGGACATCAAATATATGGATAAAGTAAAAGCAAAGGTAAAAGATTTACCAACTCTATATCATCCAGGACCAGATGACAAAATGATAATAGAAACAGATGTTTCACATGAATATTGGGGAGCTGTATTAAAAGCAAAAGTTGATGACAACGATGAATATTTTTGCAGGTTTACTTCAGGATCTTTTCAAGGCCCTGAATTAAATTACCATAGTAATGAAAATGAATATTTAGCTGTTAAAAAGGCTATAAAGAAATTTGCAATATATGTTATAAGTTCTAAATTTATTGTTAGGACTGACAATACAAATTTTGGACATTTTTTAAGAACTAATATTGCAGGCGATTATAAACAAGGAAAACTTATAAGATGGCAAAAGTGGTTTAACCATTACAAGTTTGATGTAGAACATTTACCAGAAAAGAAAAATAGTTTAGCAGATGCTTTAACTAGAGAATTAGCACCTCTAACTATGTTTTTTATGACAGGAATGGATTCACTCGACATAGAAATCTAGATCAAGGAAAAGGAAATTCTGATTCATGAAACAGAAATCAAATACCTCAAGGAACATCTAGAGGTATTAAAACTCAAAAAGCAATTAAAAAACATGCAAACCATAACTAATTCAGAACTTCATATGGAAAGCTCTGGAGAAGAAGAAGCTAGAACTTCAATAGGAACAAAAATGCAGAAAACAGAAATTGAAGAAACTGCCAGCAATAACCCAGAACCAATCAGGAACTCAGAAAAGAAAAAACAAAAAATAAATTGGGCTGACGAGGCTGAAAAGGAAGAGTCAAAAAAATCTATGTAGTCTATAATGAACCAAACCCAGGAATATACACTAGTTGGCCAGAAGCAAGCAAAGCAGTAAATGGGATTAGTGGAGTCATCCATAGGTCCTTTACAAACAAGATTGAAGCAGAAGGAAGCTATAATAACTTTAGAGTCCCTAAGCTCTTAACCCCATCAGAGATAACAAAAAATTATTCACAGATAGTACAACAACCAGTAACAGGAACCAATAGAATGAGGAATCTTGGAACAATCCACAGACCAATAATTTTTAAGGAAGCAATTAATAACTCATTTGAAGAAGAAAAAGAAAGACAAAGAAACTTGACAAAACAGGAATGGTTAGAATTATACAACCTAGCAAGGAAAACAACTGAAGAACATCTTGAAAATATGAAATTTTATACAACAGAAAAAGACTTTCCTTCAGGTAGTAAATTCAGTATTTTAGAAGGAGCTGATCCATCATTTGTCTATAAAGCATTTCATGCAGGGCTTATAGAAAACATATATCTAGGAAATGAATTAAAAGAACTAATATATTTTCCTGACAATTTTAAGAAATCTATTAGAAATTTTACAAGAAAAATTAAAGCTACAGATAAGCCTATTTATTTAAGATGTTTCAGTTCTTTTATGGATTGGAACCAAGAAATACCAGTAAGTCCATATCATTTTATTAAGCTTGGCATTTCAAGCAATAAAAGGGAGGTAACTCATCCAAAGAGTTTACCAGAAAAGGAATTCAATCAGGAAGAATTATATATTGAAAGAGGCCAAATGCTGAGCCAGATCTATCATGAAATAAGAAGAGTTAATAACTCTTCAGAAGTAAAAGTAAATTATTGTACAAGTAAAACTATTATTACTTCTCAAAGTAATATGGTTATCACCAATGAGGATAGTGAAAAAGTAATTTTCTACGAAGCTAACTTCAATTGTAATAATATTGAGGTAAGTAAGGAAACCAAGAAAGTATTCTGTTACTACTCCAAACAGCAATCAATAGATCACAAGTGCAATTATTGCATAAAAGATAAGGTTCACTTGGAATCAAGCTCGTCCAGCAGCTTTATGTCGGCAGAGCCCACCATGTAGGACCAGTCCACAACTACAAAGGCGTCAATAATGTAGACGTCAATCATGAAGGCGTCTCAACGCCAAATAGGAAAAGTTAGGAATAGTGTATTCCCTCCAATGTAAACAGAGAACTCTTATGATTATAAAAGAGAACTCTTTGTATCTCAAGGGACAACACGAAACCTAACAACTATCCATCTTTTTATTTCAAAGCTTTAGCTATGTTTGTAATGAGGAAGAACTAAGAACCTCTTTCAAGGTTACTAGTTCTCTATCCTGTAATACTTTCTGTTAATAAATAAAGAGTCCATTTCAAATTCTAAATTATCTCTTTCCTTTCATTTAAATTAAGTATGAATCTCAGAAGATCAACAGGGTCAGGAGGACTAACAGCTTGGATCTGGAGTGAGGCTTAGTTTTTTGAAACAGGAAGATAGCTTGGAAGCCAAAGAACGCGGTGGACCCATATTTAGAAACAGGTTGGTCTGCAGGTAGAGACTGGTATACCTTGAAATTCCATTATTATTGTTAAAATCTTGTTTATGCTGTATGAAATTATGAATGATGAACAAATAAACATGAAAAGGAAATCTGAAACTATACTTTACAGAAGTAAGAGCAGGAAATATTCTGAGAATCAAGAAAAACTAAAAGATGTAATATACCTTAAACAATCTATTATCTATTTTAAAACATCTATAAAAGAAAATTTTGAAAAAAGCACAGGAAGATCTAAAGTAATGAAAAATTTACAAGGACTAATAGATTACTTCACCAAACAAGAAAAAAGAAATGATTTAATAAAAGAACAGGATAAAGAACACTTAGACTTAGAAGCAAGTCTTGAACTAGTAAAAATGGATACAGAAGACAATAAGAAAATAATAGAACTAAGTCGTTGGATAGACCAAGAATTAGAAGAACAAAACTTCGAAACTCAATAAGAAAATTATAACCAGCATAGAATATTTTGAAGGAAAATATATAAAATTATTAGAAGAATATTGTGATAATGAAGATTACGAAACATGTTTAGAAAATTTTAATAGGTTTGACACCTTTCTAGACTATTACACAGACTATGTCTCCAATATATTATTTTTAATAGACCATCCTGTAGGAAAAATACTAAGAAATTATTTTATACAGAAATTTGTACAAGTAAATAAAGAAGAATTTGATAATTTAATCTTCAAATTTTATTTATTTAAGGAACAAATAGGGAGATAAGTAATAAGTAACAAGTAATTCAAGCTTTAAAATTGAGCCAAAAGTAGGTATCAGAGCCTATTAAAAAAGAAGGCTATAAATAAAATGTATAAAATAAGGTATCCCCAACCAAATTCAAAAAGAAAAATGAATTATTTAAAATATTATAAAGAAGAAATAATATAATTAATATTACAGATTAAGGAAATAACTAAAGAATTACCTAAGGAAATAACTTAACTAATAATCTACAAAGTACTCTATAACTGGAATAAAGAATTAACCTGGTTATACCATAAATAATAAAATGCTTACAGAAACTCAAATTAATAATCTAAAAGAATTAATTAACTTAATCAGAAAAATGAAAAATAATAAAGAATTTAATAAAAATTTTACAGGAATATTTTTAGCATCCCTAGAAATAAAAATGAACAAAATAATTTTGCTGCAATAACAAACAGAAATCTTAAAAGAAAAACTAAGACACTTAGAAAATATAGAAACAAAAGAAATTTTTATAAAGGAATTTAAAGTCTTTATGAACTTTATTCTAGAAAAATTAATAGAAAATATTTAAGAATACTAAACAACTCAGAAAATAAAAGAAAATTAAATTACAAAAATTTTTGGGAAAAATTATTTTCAAAAATAATGAATTTTATAACTCAAAAACTTTAAAAATAAAACAATTGAATAAAGAAATAAACTTTTGTAACATTAAGGGCAAAAGTGGAAAGGAAAAAAAATACCCTAAGGGTATTTATTTGGAGATCTCATGAGGGATGCTTTTAGAATCAGCCTTATCAAATAGTGTCGAAAATTAACATTATAAATGTAAGACTTTATATGATTTTAGTATTTATTAATTTGTTGTTTTTTATGTCAACTTTGCATTTGTTAATTTGAATTATATGATTTAATTTTTAAATTTTTACAAATTCACACTTAAATCATAAAATTTTGATTCACAAAGATATATTTTAGTAGCAAGTTATTATTTATGTGTAAATTTTTAAAAACTTTGGGATTAAATTGTATAATTTAAAAATTTAAGATCTATATGTAAAATTTTAAAAATTTAGGACTAAATTATTTGATTTAAAAATTTATGGACAAATTTAGTTCAAAATTTAGGACTTAATAAAATAATTAAGCCAATAACATAACATTAATACAACCTAAATATGCTATGATTTGATATATTTTGGTAAGATAGAACATTGCATTCATAACTCATGTATTAAATATGTCAAACACAATATAACACAACATAAAAAGACAAAAAAACTCACTAAAATAACAATAATGTTATTATTTTACGCAAATAACTTGACACAATATGAATTCAATAAGTAATTAGGACCAATATGTAAATCTTTAAAAATTAGGGGAATAAATTGTAGGATTTAAAAATCTAGAAACTTAAGTATGAAATTTTAAAAATATTGGTATCAAATTATAGAATTTAAAATTTGAGGACCTAAGTATGAATTTCGTTAAAATTTAATAACCAATGTTATAATTTAACCTAATTTTTAATTTGACAATATATAAACATAACATAAACACATCTCAACGATCGCTCAAACACGAATATGACCCGTTAATGAATGAGATGACACAACACAATCTAGAACACAAATTTTTACCCATTAAATGAATTAGCAGTGGATTATAAAAAGGGTATATTTGTATGTTAATTGTTGTAGTATAATAAAAATGGAACGAAGTTACTAAAATAATTGTTTGGGTTAAGTAGGCAGATGACGGTGAGCGCGTGTGAGAGGTAAATCAATAATTATCTATCTCCTCTTCCCTCCACAAAAGTGGGCACCCTCTTGGTGTCCAACGCTAAGTCTAATTTCAATATCTTATAAACACCTCCAAAGAGAGGTAAAAAAAAAAAGCAATGTAGGACAATATGGATAGGGTAAATTCAAATAGACACTTTCTTTTTTTCTTTTTTCAAAATTCATTTTTCCAACAATCTCTTACTTTAATTTTTAAAAATAGTTCTCATTGAGCAACCAATCAAAATATAAGATTGTGAATAAGTAGAATGTGTCTATCGACTTGAACCTTTGCATAACAAATATGTTTAGAATATATTAGAGTAACTCGTAACTCTATCTTTAACAACATCACACACATAACCTGTTCAAGGTATAGTTCAAAAAGTTAGTGCTTTATGGCTCTGCATATTTATTCCAGTATAGCGAATGCTCTAATAAATTTTGCCCAAATTTTCATAATAAGTGGCAACACTTTTACATTCACATAGTTGAGTCCATCAAGAGTATTCTTGTACTCTATTTCACATAGAGTATAGAACTCATTAAGAGTTAATAATTAACTCATTCTTCTATCGGTTCAAGATTTCATGCTTCTAATAATATGTAATAGAACTTATAATAGCATGATTCATTTCATATCACTTCATGACTTGTTATGACCCATAGAACTTATTTCTTGGAATCTACAGTCCAAGCTTGGTTACCGTTATGAGTGAATCATCACTCTAAAGGCTTAGTCTCATTCTTTTTGAGGTTTTGAAAACCTTCTCTCTAGCTACTCCTTTCATCAAAGGATCAACTAAGTGTTATCATTAGTATGTACATAATCTACTCTTATAGATCTTGTACAAAGAAATTCTTTAATAGTACTGTGCTTACAACATATTTATAGCCTCTTTGTTGTTATAATAATGGTTCTAAACTTTTAAAATAGCCATGGTACTATCGTAGTTGATCAAGACATCTAGAATAAATTTTCTCATAAAGGGATTTCAATTAACAAACTTCTTAACCAACCTACTTTCTCACTAACAATGGCTAGTGCTATCATCTCATATTCCATTGTAGATTGAGCCAAAATAGTCTATTTTTTAGAATTTCAAGAAATAGCTCCACCAGTTATGCTAAATATATAGTCGCTAGTTACCTTAGAGTCTTTTGAAAAGGTATTCTAATGAACACCACTATATCCTTTTAGGACAATGAGAAACTTCTGATAATGTATTTCAAGATTCATTACATGTACTCTTTAAATACCTCATGACTCTTTCAATATCATACCAATGTTTTATACTAGGTCTACTAGAAAATCTATATAGTAATCCCACTACATAAACTATGTTGGGCCCAATGTACTCTTTAAATACCTCATGACTCTTTCAATATCATACCAATGTTTTATACTAGGTCTACTAGAAAATCTATATAGTAATCCCACCACATAAACTATGTTGGGCCCAATGTAATCAATAGCATAACGTAGGCTACCAATGATGGTCACATGCTCTGATTGTTTAACACGATCTTTGGTATTCTTGAACATCTTTACACTATGATTTTAAAGAGTACATGTAGATTTGTAGTTAAAGTAATTATATTTATTTAAGATCTTCTCAATGTAATGAGATTGATCTAAATAAAATCCATTTTCAAACCTAATAATTTTTATTCCAAATTCACATTCACTTTTTCGAGATCTTTTAGGTCAAAATTAGCACATAATAAATATTTCACATTATTCATGACATGAATATTAGAACAAAAAAAAAATAATAAAAAAAAAGAATATTAGAACAAAAAATAAGCAAATCATTCACATAAAAACATATAATAGTGCAAATGTCATTTTCAAATTTATAATAAATGTATTTATCACTCTCATTCACTTTAAAACCATGTGAGTAACAAGATTATGAAGTGTATGCCATTACTTAGGAACTTGTTTCAAATCATATAGAAATTTATCTAATTTGCAAACTTTATTTTCTTGACTAAGGACAACAAAACCTTTAGATTAGTCAATGTAAATCTCTTATTTTAAATCATCATTTAAAAAAAAACAATTTTAACATCCTTAAGTGCACAACAAGATCATGAGTGGCAGTAAGAGAAAATAGAACATATATGAAAGTTATTTTAGTGATAAGTGAAAATGTAATTTTTTTTTTTGCCTATACTCTTTGACTACAAGTCGAGCCTTGTATTTATCAACAGTACCATCAAATTTCATTTTCTTCTTAAGTATTGATTTATAGCCTATTGCCTTGCAACCTGGGGTTAAATCAACTAAATGTCAAGTTCTATTAGACTCAAGAGAGTCTATTTCATCATTAATAACTTCTCCCATAAGTTGGCATATAAAGAAAACAAAGCTTCTTGAAGAGTTTAGTATAAGCATAAAACTTAGATCCATAATCCTTAGTGGTTCGAACTTGTTTACTCCTTCTAAGTTCAAAATCTAATTCTTTAATTGGTTCATTAGTTCTAATCATAGACAAATTACCTAAAAGTCGAGCTCCCACTATTCTTTAATTTAAAAAGAAATTTATGTTCATAAAAGTTAACATCATTTTATTCTATAAAAACATGATCATTCAAGTCAAAGAATCTATAAGCTTTATTCTTCACAAGCATATCCAAGAAACACACATTCATAGGCTCTACTAGCAAGTTTATTTCTTTTAGGATCAAGAATACAAACACAAGCCAAACATCCTCAAGTTCTATATAAGATAAGTTAAGTTTCTTATTTTTCAAAATTTCAAAAGGAGAAGTTTTACTTGTGGATTTAGAAACTCTATTAAGAACATAGCAGATAGTTAATAAAATTTATTTTCATCAATGAGAAACAACACCAAAGTTTAGTAAAATAACAACAATTGATTCATTAAAAGTTTTATTTTTTAGGTTTGCCATTTATTTTGGGAGAATAAGGTACAATTTTTTCATGAATGATTTCATAAGCTTAATAAAAATCATTGAAAATACTAGAATCATATTTAGTGTCTCTATTACTTCGAAATCTTTTTATTTTTCTATTAAGTTGATTTTTAATTTTAGTCAATAATATTTTAAACATGTCAAATATTTCACTTTTATGTTTCATGAGATACACAAAAGTATAATCAGAACAATCATGAATGAAAGTAATAAAATAATATTTTTCATTTCTAGTCAAAACACCATCAAGTTCACAAATATTAAAATGAATTAATCAAGTGATTCTAATTCTCTAACTACTGATTTCTATGAGGTTTTGGTGATTATATCTTGACTACAAAAATTACATTTTTCAAAATCATTCAAAAATAATTTAGGAATAAGTCATAAGCTACTCATGTTCTTAATTATGGGTAACGTGATAGAGTCTAATATGCCAAATATTTAAAGAACACAACATGTAAGCAAAAAAAGAAACTTTATTCATTTAAACATTTAATTTGAGCATTCCAAAAAAAAAATTATTTTTAATAATTATATACAAATCATCCCAATTGTTTGAGTAAACACAACCTTGTTGAAAAAATAGCCTGAAACTAAGTTCTTCCTCATCTCTAGAGTATGTAGAACATTATTCAGGATGTCAATCTTTTCAGAGGTAAACTTTGATTCCACCTCACCAATCCCAGTAACTATAGTTGAGTGAGAATCACCCAATAACACTTTCTTGTCCTCAGTTTCAAAATAGGACTTAAACAAATCAAGGTCATAGCAAACATAGTGAAAAACACCAGTGTCTACCCATCACCCTTCGGATCCACCAACAAAGTTAATTTCAGATATCATAACAATAAGTTGCTATTCGGTAAGGTTCACCTACAAAGCAAGACAAGGCTTATTCTAGTAGTTCCTAGCCTAATGGCCAGGCTTGTTACAACTATAACACATTTTTTTCCATTTCTTAGGGGAGGGAGTTGAGGTCCATTTTGTGGAGGATTTTTGTTGCAATTTTGGTGGTTGTAGTTTTGGTTGGTATTGCAATTTTGACTCTTCATGTTTCTCCCTTTGAGTTTCAGAATTACAGAGGTGAATTTTTTATTAGCATTATTGTTAGAAATAACAAGTACTTCATCTATTTGATCTTTCTTTCGTGCTTCCTCCTCAATGCAAATACGGGTGATAAGACTTTCTAATGAAAACTCCTTAGTTTTGTGCCTAATAACATTTTTAAAGTCTTTTCATGTAAGGGTCATTTATCAATTAAAATAATAACTTAAAAAAATTTCATCTAAAGACATACCTTCAGATATTATTTCATGTGCTATTTTCTGCAGTTCATGTAATTAAGCTTCCACAATTTTTTTTATCAATCATTTGGTACTTCAAATCGACTAACTGCATACTTCTTGGTTTGTGCATTCTCAATGTCATACTTCTTTGCAAGTGCATACTAGATTTCTTTAGCAAATTTATTGGAATTAAAATAGTCAAATAGATAATTAGACAAACTATTAATAATAATATTATTACACATGAAATCATTTTCTACCCAAAAGCTATAGTCTTTAGTTTGAGTTTCAGTGGGTTTATCAAGACGAACAAGTCTTGCAGTAGTAAGTACAGAGACGACATTTTTCATGATAAGAAAAAATATTTTATGTCTCCATCTTTTAAAACGTAGCACCTCATAACGAAAGGGTTTGTTCAGATTAACAGTAGCAGTAAGAAGTTCAACAAACATAGAAGATGAAATCGTCTTAAAAATGAAACGAAGTTACCATAATAATTTTTCAGAGTTTAGTCGCAGATTAGATCGCTCTTTTTAAAATATTTCACTGCTCTTCCCAAATTGTGCAAGCAATACTCATCCTTGTCGTCCCTAGGATAAAACAACTCAAAAAATTACCTCTGTCTTAAACCTTCACTACACTGTCTTAGACTGTAATACTACACTTGCAAATTAGAGTTTCTTGGAACCGAAAAGGAAAAAATAGATGAGAAGTTTTTTTTTTTAATGGGGTTTTTATGTTTCTGATGAATTACTTTTTTTCTAAAGAATGTTTCTGATGTTGTTATGAAAATAATTAAGGCCACTGCCTCTATTTATAGCTGAAAATTGAAGCTAATAACAGTAAAAAAAAAAAAAAGGGTAATGGCGGAGGTTAAAGTGTTATTATTTCATGTGCTATTTTCTGCAGTTCATGTAATTAAGCTTCCACAAATTTTTTTATCAATCATTTGGTACTTCAAATCGACTAACTGCATACTTCTTGGTTTGTGCATTCTCAATGTCATACTTCTTTGCAAGTGCATACTAGATTTCTTTAGCAAATTTATTGGAATTAAAATAGTCAAATAGATAATTAGACAAACTATTAATAATAATATTATTACACATGAAATCATTTTCTACCCAAAAGCTATAGTCTTTAGTTTGAGTTTCAGTGGGTTTATCAAGACGAACAAGTCTTGCAGTAGTAAGTACAGAGACGACATTTTTCATGATAAGAAAAAATATTTTATGTCTCCATCTTTTAAAACGTAGCCCCTCATAACGAAAGGGTTTGTTCAGATTAACAGTAGCAGTAAGAAGTTCAACAAACATAGAAGATGAAATCGTCTTAAAAATGAAACGAAGTTACCATAATAATTTTTCAGAGTTTAGTCGCAGATTAGATCGCTCTTTTTAAAATATTTCACCGCTCTTCCCAAATTGTGCAAGCAATACTCATCCTTGTCATCCCTAGGATAAAACAACTCAAAAAATTACCTGTGTCTTAAACCTTCACTACACTGTCTCAGACTGTAATACTACACTTGCAAATTAGAGTTTCTTGGAACCGAAAAGGAAAAAATAGAAGAGAAGTTTTTTTTTTAATGGGGTTTTTATGTTTCTGATGAATTACTTTTTTTCTAAAGAATGTTTCTGATGTTGTTATGAAAATAATTAAGGCCACTGCCTCTATTTATAGCTGAAAATTGAAGCTAATAACAGTATAAAAAAAAAAGGGTAATGGCGGAGGTCGTGGGAGAGAAAGACTCGATTGTTGATTTTTCTGACTGAGTCTTATCCGACTGTTGTGAAAAACAATTTAAATAAAGTGTCATCTTACCGGCATGCATGTGAAATGTAAACCAACAATTTCATATCTCTTCTCCCCTCCACAAAAGTAGATATCCTTTGGGCCTAAACTCAAGTCTAATTTCAATATTTTATAAACACTTCCAAAGAAATGTAAAAAAAAAAAAAAAACAATGTGAGACAATATAGAGAGAGTAAACTCATAAGGATAATTTTCTTTCTTTTTTTTCAAAATTTATTTTTCCTACACTAATTTTATATTGCTGACCAAAAAAAGGGTGGGGGGAAAGCTAAGCATCTCTAAATACTCATGCTAATATGTATTCTTTTATTTATAGGAAAGGTGAAGAATCAAAATGGTCAATTTGTTTATACTATAGGTATTATTTAGTCTTTAAGCTTATAAAAGGTGTCTTTAAGTCAATTTGTTTATGAAAAATGTGTTTTGAAGTCCTTTTACTTGTAAAAATAGTGTTAGCCAATGACAGAGTAGGTTGGTCGGTTCGGTTTTTGCCTCAAAAAACTAACCGAACCGATTTGGTCGGTTAGGCATTTTTATAAACCAAAACCGACCTATCTATCAAAACTAACCGAACCGCAAACCAACTTATTTAATCGGTTTGTTCGGTTTGAACCTACTATATTTATTAAAAAAATATATACACATAATAATATCAATTGCACTATAATATAATATTAATTGAATAAAATCATCAAAATTAAAGTCATGTAATAAGTTTTAAGCTTATATAAATATATCATAATAATAATATGTAAATATTATCATATATAAATGCTAATAGAAATAAAAAATACGTCATTTTACATTAAAAAAATATTATTTTAAATATGTAGGTTCGGTTCGATTTAAATAGGTTTTTTTTTCACCTAAGCCTTAACCGAACCTATTTAATCGGTTTTTTAGAAAGTTGAACCGAACCGAACCTACTAAATTATTATAAACCGACCTAGAAGGTTCAGTTTAGGTCCAGTTCAGTCGGTTTAGGTCGGTTTTTTTATTTTATGTCCATCCCTACATATATATATCAAATTAAATAATTTTTAATTAAAAAATTACTCTAATTTTTTACAATTTCTTTCTATTAAACTTAAACAAAATTTTTATTGTCTAATTTGTAATTTTAGATATTAAACAATGAAAATTCTATTTAAATTTTATTAAATTCGATCAAACTTAAATAAAATTTTCATTATCTAAGTTGTGACTTTAAATATTAGACAATAAAAATTTTATTTAAATTTTATTGAAAATTATATTTAAATTACATTAAAAAAAATTATTTAAGTTTTTTTTAAATTAAAAAAATTGAGTAATTTTTAATTAAATATTAATTTTTTTACGTATATATGTATCGAAAAATATAAATATGCATGTGATACATCTGCTATTCTGTTAGATGTAAAGGAAAATTTGATGAAAAATTAATTTTGTTATTGCTTGATATATTTTTTATAAGTAGAGGGACTTAAAAACACAATTTTTAAAAATAAAAGAATTTAAAGAAATTTTTTATAATATAAAAGATTAAATATCACTTTTTATAAAAATAAAATAAAATTTATGACGCTTTTTTCTTATAAGAATGGATAAGTAGATCTTTCTTTTCCTTCGTCAAAAGGCAAAAGCTATCTAGCAATGCAACTTGGTCTTTATTTACACTTTATTTTCTAATCTCTGCTGCTCCACTTTTGGTTTGGTTAACTTCCTCGCATATTCTCTACGTTGCTTTGGTCACACATATTTGCAATTACTTTTAGGACTATGATTTGTTTAATTGCCAACATGAGTTTCGAACATGCTTCCTAATAAAAACATAAGGATAATTAAGATCAGTTTATATACATCTTTAATCATATTTTGAATAATCGCCGCATCTTATCAATTCATCTTTAATTAAGATCAGTTTGAATACACTTAAAAAACGGGGTTCTAATCGAATTTTGCTAGAAATAGTTTTATAAAGAATGGTTATTAGTTAGATAAAAAGAAAAGGGAAATATTTAGAGGGTACTTTTGCTTTGGTAAAATATAGTGTTTAATCTCTAATTTAAAAAATGTATTTTTAAGTTATTTTGTTTATAAAAAAATATATTTTTAAATTTATTTGCTTGTAAAAAAAAGCATAAAAGAATAAATTTAACTTTTAACCCAATTTTTTTTTAAAAGTAATGAAATAGTATATGTGTCACATACAAATTTATATTTTTTAACAAATATATACATAAAAAATTAAAAAATTAATCAAAACTTATTTATGAAAATTTTTTCATTTAAATTTAAACAAAATTTTTATTGCCTAATATACAAAGTCATACATTAGACAACAAAAATTTTATTTAAATTTGATAGAAAAAATTTGAATAAAAATCACTTCATTATACCTATAATTATAAAAAAATACAAATATGCATATGACACATGTACTATGCAATTATATTTAAAAAAAATTAGATGAAAAATTAATTTTATCATTATCTGACACATTTTTTCCAAGCAAGGAAACTTAAAAACATATTTTTCACAAATAAATAGACTTAAAAACACATTTTTAAAATTTAGTTAAAATTAGATAGCTAAATTGCACATATTTTTTAAAACATAGGGCCACTTCGGCCCTCCACCAAACATATATATATTAAAAGCATTTATAATTATTTGGCAACAATATTATAAAGTATTTTATTATTTGTATTCGTTGTTGTTAACAGAGCCTCAATACTATTTATAATTGTGTAGTAAAATTGTTAAAAAAATGTATATTTACCATAATTTTGTAAAAATTAATTAATGACATAGGTAAAGTGTTTTTTTTTTTTTTTAAGACATGAATTTACTTCTAAAAAGTCACTTTAAAGTGCTTAAATGTAGGACCATGATTCTTAAGAATGCTTCTTGGTTTTTTTTGTCAAACACAAATAATTTTTTTATTATCTCAATAATTATAGGTCAATTTAAATAATGTTATAAATATAAAGGTATTATTTTTATCGTTTTTCAAAGTTTTAAAGTAGCATGAATCGTTAAAATTATATGTGGGATATTTTATTTTTATTTTCTACAAAAATTTTATGCTGATATTATCTAAGGTAATTTTTTTTTAATTGATCACATTACTCATACATTTATAACTGTTATTTAAATTAAAGATCTTCTTTGTACCCAAATACGCTACATGACATTTAGCAACAAGCTGGGCATAATATCTAAGGTAGCTTGTGAATTGTGAATTGTGAATTTGTGATGATCTAAGTTTTAACCAATATTTGGTTTCTTTTTTCCTTTTTGTCTTTTTGGAAAAGAAGGCATTTCTTAGTGCATGCCGACTTGGAAACAGTAAAGTTACACACTCACAAACTTATCAGTGGGGTTTCGAGTCAGAATGTTAATAGTAGCCTACAACATGACGTTGGCTGCTAATAAGAGGCATTGGAATATTTCACCAAATATTTTACATGTGCTTTTACTACACTTACTAGTTTGGATACGCTCTCCTTGGCATTATATATATATTAAAGTATTTTAAAAGCGTGATAATTTATAGAAAATTTTAAAATTTAAAGAAATAGAATATATGGTTTGTTTGACTGCTTTACTTGAAAGCTTTTAAAGATAAAATTATTTTAATTAATAAAACTTCTAAGTACTTTTATGACTCATATGCTTCACGTTTAGCACTCTAAAATATATTTTTTTAATTAAAATAATGATGATACTTATTATTTTTAAAATAAATAATGTATTTTTACTCTTGACTCTATTATATTTAGCAAGAATATTTTCCAAAAGAAATATTTCATATACAATGCATGTTATTAGTGGGTAGTAACATATCAGCTTACTCTAATGATATAAGCATTTCTAAAATTATGAGATTTGCTTATAATAATACGATAAATAGTAAGGTAATAAATTTATACTCATAATAATTATAATAGGTCACGAAATAAATTAACTTTAAAATAAATCTTATCACGTGTAACATGTATGTATTTAACATTTTTCAAAACAATAAGTAATTGCAACAAATACATGCACTTCAATGTTCTTGTTGCCAAATGGTTATGAGCGCTTATTATATTTTAATCTGATAAACGCAAAACAACTTCTCTATAAAATATTTCTAGTACATACTGCTTCTTAAATAATCACATAACTTAACTGGGCCATATGGACTTACGTTCTTACGAGAATGTAAGATTTCTTAAATGGAGGTGTATGATATAATGTGTCTGAATATGTCTCACATTATTTAAGAAGTTAAGTGGTGATGTGCTTATAAAGGATAATCATTCTCTAAAGGGCATGACACGTTTTGAGTTACCCAAAAGCAAAGTCGTGAGGATTTATTGGATTGGTAAGTCATAGCTGTAGGCTTGCTAAACTAGCAAATATGATCTAAAGAAGACAATCTCGTGCCACATAGAGTAGGTCCCTCCTGAATTAATGACCTCCAGTAGAAGAATATTTGAAAAAATTTAACTTCTAACCTAAATCGCTCTACAACATCGTTTTAGAAGTTGTATTTTACTTTTTTATCCTCTAGACCTCGTGGGAAGAGACAAACTGATAAACATGTATGGAATCGCTTTGATAATCTTCGGCATTCATTTTGGAGCATCTAAAATTTTCGATTTGTTAAATGGTCTCCAAATCTTTTATTGTCAAGGTGATTCCATAATAGTACAAAATAATCAGTCTAATGCATTCTATACTTCGCATCATTTATCCTCTGCCTTTTTACTACACGATGTTTTCACAGTTATCTCAGACTTCATCAAAACAACCCCAGAACTTCCAGAGAAGTTTTCAAGCATTTCATATAGCAGATTATGGTACTTAAAGTCAACAACCTAGCAGCTGTTAGGTGATGATGTTGGGGAACTTCATTACAAGTACTACCCGCTAACCTCAAAGACAGTTGAACAAGAAATGGTAGAAGTAACTGGTGCGTAAGTTCATTTGCTTTGCGCACGCATAAATTTATTTGATATATAAATCTATTTACATATTATGTAAATTATTTACATAATATGTAAATAATTTATATAGTATGTAATTTATTTACATATTGATATATTAGTATGTAAATCATTTTACATACTATGTAAACTGATTTACATACTATGTAAACCATTTTACATACTATGCAAATTAATTTACATATTATGTAAATCAATTTACATACTGATATTACATATCACATAAATAAGGATATTTTTGTAATTTATTTAATTTTAATGTAATCAAAACTCACAGTTTTGATCCTATTATTGCTAGTTTTGAAAAATTTAATTTTTTAACTAAATGCATGCTATTTAGGCAAATAGCTCGGTCCCTCCTAGTTGTATGCGTATGATGCGAACCCCACAATACGATTCCTACGACCCACAAGCAACAATACTTGAGAACCACAAGAAATTCAGTTCAAAATCCAACAACAAATTAGTATGCGATTTCTAAGCACAACAACAAATTTTTGGTAGCAAAATACTCACCTCAACACATGGATATTACTCACCATGCACTAAGAAGAGAAGAAACGCCACAAAGGGATGCAAGTCCTTTGATAAATTTGGTTTGCAAGAAGCAAGGAGCTCTTTAGCTCTCACAAATTTGATTGAAAAATCAAAAATGTCATTAATGAACAAAAGTTATGTTTGGTTGCTACAAATGGTCCTATTTATAGAGTACAACAAAAACCTAAAAGGTAGAAATGATCCTAGCCATTGGTTTTTAATCCAATGGTCAATATTACAAAATTACAATCTGTGCTGCGGCGGGAAATTTATTTGTGTCACTGCGAGGAGGCTCGGAAAATAAATTAAATGTAGGCGGGCTGAGGTAGAATAAAATCTATGCCGCGGCGAGAAACCTTGGCATCCAATCCGAGAGACTGGTGCAGCAGTGCTCCAAAGCCATGCCGAGGTGAGCATGTCCTTCCGACTCTGCTCGCACATTTGCCCACACTCACGCGCACATCTGCCCACACTCGCACACACGTCTGCCCATTCTGTGCACTCATTTGCCCAGCCTTCCTAGCCAAATAGAGAGTCTTGTGCGGCGCGCCCCAAATGCATGCCGTGGCAAGCACCTTTGGCCAAAATCCCTAAGCAAAACATAAAGTCTTGGGCCGCGGCGCATATAATTCATGCTGCGACGCAGGCCCAAAAACTGAATTTCCAACATTTGGCTTGACACGTCCACGCCTCACGTGCTTGCACATTTGCTCATGTTGTGGCATGCCTCTTTGCGCTAATTCTTCACCCCTATCTTGGCCTCGTCCTTGATACATGTCGTGCCTTATTTGTGGCGAGATTTGGGTCGTATCATTCCCTCCCTCTTCAAGAGAATTCGACCTCGAATTTGGACCTTCATCATGGGATAGGTTTTGGAGTCCATCCTTGTTATGCTTCTCATCATAATAGTCTTGCAAGAAAGAAAAGTTAGAAAATAAACATCCTTTCATTTTTTTTCTTTTCTTCCTTTTTTTTGGTGCGTTCACTCTTCTTTTCGGACTCTTCATCTTTTGCTTTTCCCTTTCCCTTTTCTTGTTCTCCCTTGTTTTTAATTCTCAAATGATCTTTAAGTACTTCCTTTGGGGTAAGGGGTACAAGGGTTATGTTACTTGCATCCTTTTCAAACGAGTACCTATTTCTATATCCATCATAGGTCACCCTTCGATCATATTGCCAAGGTCTGGCCAATATCATATGTCCAACCTGCATCGGTACAACATCACACAATACAACATCTTGATATTTTCTTATAGCAAAGGATACTATCACTTGTTTCTACCTTCACCTCACCTTTATCATTCATCCATTGTAGTTTATAAGGTGTGGGATGTTCGGTTATGGGTAATCCTAACTTCTCAATTAGAGTAGTACTAGCAATATTGGTACAACAACTCCTATCGATGATTAAGCTACAGACTTTGCCATTCACATGACATCTTGAATGGAAAATGTTTTCTCTTTGTTGATCCATGTCACATTCCTTTAAGTGATCCATGGATGTTTGCCTCGCCATAAGCAAGTCTCTCGTAACAGAACCTATTTCTTCCTCACTTGCTTCTTCCAATGCTGGCATCTCCTCACCTTCATTGTCATCATCATTTGCCACCTCTACATTAGCTTGCGTGATCATTGCTCTCTTGTTCGGACATTGGGACGCAATATGGCCCTTTCCAAGACAACGAAAATAGTTAACATCACAGTATCGAGTAGAGGTCTCAACTTTTCCTTTATCCTTTGTAGCCTCCATCTTTTTGCCCTTGTTGACTTCAAAGTTGGGTTTGGAGCTAGTTCCCTCTTCTTTTTTACAATCTTGTAACCAAGGTGTTTGAGCAATTGGCTTTTGTGGTAGTATCTGGTTGCTTCTTCTCTTGAATTGCCCTCACTTTAATTGTCATGTGGATCATGTCTTCCAACTCCACATAGTAATGAAGCTCCATAACATTGGGAATTTTTGGATTAAGCCCACTCAAAAACGAGCCATTGTGGCTTCTCTATCCTTCTCAATGCTAGCCCTAACCATGGCCACCTCCATTTCCTTGTAGTACTAATCAACAGATCGAAATTCTTGATTGAGTCGTTGTAATTTTTGGTAAAATTCTCTGTAGTAGTGGCTAGGAATAAACCTTTTTTGCATGATTGCTTTCATGTCCTCCCAACTACATATCGGTCTTTCCCCATTTCTTCTCCGATTGACTACCAACTGATTCCACTAGTTTAATGCGTAATCAGTAAACTCTATCACGGCTAGCTTCACCTTTTTTCCATCGAAATAGTTGTGGCATTCAAATATGTGCTCCACCTTCTTCTCCCACTCCAAATATAATTTCGGGTCATTCTTTCCTTGGAATGCCGACATTTTCATTTTAATGCTTCCTAAGCTTCGATAAACTCCATCATAGGGTTGGGGTAGAGGTCTCTTCATTCCTCCCCTACCATGGCTACCTCTAGGCCCATGTCTCCCTCCTAAGGGTATCCTCCCTTCATCCTCATAATAATTCTCTCCAAAACTATCATCCTCCAACTTCTCCTCAACAAAGGCTCTCCTATTAGGCCTTCCTACCTTTGGAGCGTTTTGCAGTGTCTCTTGCCTCAAGTTGGTGATAAATGCTTATTGCCTTTCCATCCGCTCATTCATATTTACCATGATGGCATTCATCTGTTCCATAGATTGTTGTAGTGCCCTCATCATAAAAGCGGTGTCGGGCCTTTCTTCGAAACTGTTCCTGTTAGACATTTTTTTTAACAACAACTAATACGAACAAACAATCAGCATTTATCAAAAATTGAAAATTTCACTCGTTACCTCACGTATTTAACACTCGAATTTGATTGCCCAAGTGCTCGAAGCCCTTTAGCAAACCAAACCGTCCAAGTTTTCCACACAATTGTAGAGTTCTCGTCCTCAACAGTTCGTAGTTCGCAAAATCCAATATTAAGCACAAAGGAAACTAACTCGAAAGTGTTTTGAAACTCTAA
This sequence comes from Elaeagnus macrophylla, assembly GCA_029378325.1. NCBI lineage: Eukaryota > Viridiplantae > Streptophyta > Magnoliopsida > Rosales > Elaeagnaceae > Elaeagnus > Elaeagnus macrophylla. Next base: position 36,053,315 of record CM055642.1, read on the forward strand.
CTCTATGAATTTGGAAACAAGTTTAATTTAGCAATTTCAAACTCGTAAAAAATGTTAACAAGCAAAGAAATGATCCTTCAAAGCGTGAATGACACTATAACGAAAGAAATTTCGTAAATTCTTAGGAAATAAGAATTCACTCTCTTTTCTTCTTTTTTTTTTGTTTTTTATAATTCCTGAAAATATTCTCTTTTCTTTTTTTATATATAAAAATATCTAACGAGATGTTTTTATGAGATATTTTCACGAGATATTTTCGTGAGATATTTTCTCTTTTTTTTTTTTAAATTCAAGAGAAATAGTTTTGTTCTCACTTTTCAAAATGAACAAAACATGAGAGATTACCAAAATACCCTCTCTTTTACGAAAACAATTTTAGAAAAAATTTTCAAAACGAAACCTCTCCAAATCAATGCAGAATAAGAAGGAAACAACAACACCAATCAAATTAATCCAAGAAATGCAATAAACAAGTAGAAACAAAGAAGAACACATATTTTTTTTTTTGAAGAAATTTTCTTGTTTGCTATGGAATCAAAAATGACAAAAATAAAGATAGGAATCTAGAGTCACAATCTAGAGCTCTGATACCAAATAATGCGAATCCCGCAATACGATTCCTACGATCCCACAAACAACAAGACTTGAGAACCACAAGAAATTCGGTTCAAGACCCAACAACAAATTAGTATGCGATTTTTAAGCACAACAACAGATTTTTTGTAGCAAAATACTCACCTTCAACACATGAATATTACTTACCAACGCACTAAAAAGAGAAGAAACACCACAAAAGAGATGCAAGTCCTTTGATAACTTTGGTTTGTAAGAAGCAAGGAGCTCTTTGGCTCTCAAATTTGATTGGAAAATAAAAAATGTCATTAATGAACAAAAGTTATGTTTGGCTGCTACAAATGGTCCTATTTATAAAGTATAACAAAAACCTAAAAGGTAGAAATAATCCTAGCCATTGGTTTTTAATCCAATGGTCAATATTACAAAATTACAATCTGTGCCACAGCGGAAAATTTATTTGTGCAGCGGCGAGGAGGCTCGAGAAACAAATTAAATATAGGCGGGCCATGCAGAATAAAATCTATGCCGCGGTGCCCCAAATGCATGCCACGGCGCTCACTTTTGGCCAAAATCCCCAAGCAAAACATAAAGTCTTGGGCCGTGGTGCATATAATTCTTGTCACGGCGCAGCCTCAAAATCTGAATTTTCAACATTTGGCTTGACACGTCCACGCCTCACATGCTTGCACATTTGCTCATGTTGTGACATGCCTCTTTTCGCTAATTTTTCACCCCTATCTTGGCCTTGTCCTTGATAAGTGTCGTACCTTATTTGTGGCGCAATCTGGGTCGTATCAGCATATCCTCCTTCAGTTGTTACTTCAATTACAACTGTTCTTTTAAGTAGGGCATCCAAATGCACTCTAATACTTTCAAGAGAATAGCATTTAATATATGCTATTATTTGCTAAAGTATCACTAAAATTACTTCTAACAATTTTACTTAAAAACTCTTAAATTTTTCCTTTCACCATATCCACTTCATTTCAAATAATTTTCAATAAAACTACTTCTAAAGAAAGAACTTTCAAATGGCCCCTTAAATTAACCATTTGCGTTATATTATTTGACGGTCAATGGAAGAATTATGAAGCTTCACCTGTGAAGTGTGAGGACCTCACACTGACCCCCTACAAAATGGATCCATTCTGATAATACAAGTATTTAATTATGGAGCCTAAAGAAAGTCAAGACAGTTGTATTTGATGGTGTGTGTATCCCATTGCCTAATTTTTTGTCTTTCCTGATATTTCCTCTTACTAATAATTTTGTGCTCAAGAGTATTCGGAAAATAAAATTGGTTCAACAGTATATTCGTTTGTTGTATGAGCAACTTGGGCATTCTTATCCTTTTGAGTATGTCACTTATCTTCTTGAGTGTGCGTATGACCTATCTTTTTTAAATAGAGTATATTTAGCAGGACTCTCACACAATTTTTCCAACAAAATATAAACATGGAAGTTTAAAACACAACAAATTAAAAGCTTACATATCGTTAGATGAGTAAATTAAGATAAGATATTAATTGAATTGATGAAAAAACACGTTAATTTTTATAAACTATCTCATATTGTATCACTTAATTTTTTATGAGATGAGTTGGTAATAAAATGATACTAAATAAGATATTTAATTTGTCTCAAATTGGTCTAAATAATACAAGTAAAAGTACAAAAATATTAGAAAATACAATTGATTATTTATAATGTAAAAGTTTAATAAGAAAAATAATATAATATTGTGTTTAAAGTTTAGTACATTAGGACTACAATATAAATAAGATGAGATAATATCTAAATAGAATGAGATAATATTATACCATGAGCCCATTAGGAATACTAAAAATATATTTGATGTACCGCATTAGATAGGTTATATATAATTATATTAGACTGAATTATATTATAATTAGTTTGTACAGTGTTTGGTGATAAACTGTATAATATAGTCTAATATAATTTGAATTATTTAAAAATATTTTAATGTAATAATTTATATTTAAAATAGTTTTTATTATAAAATTTATTTAAATAAGTATTTTTTTATATTTTTTAAAAATAAAAAAAAATATTTTTAATTTGATTTGAAAAAAAAAATGTCAAGACACATAATTTTATAATTAAAAATTTAGATAAATTAATATAAGTATTCAGTATAATTTAAATACAGTAAAATGCATAACATTATAAAAATTATACAATTATAATCTTTAATATTATATAATAAACATGCTGTAAATGAGACATGAATTAATATGAGAAAGCGCATTTTATATCTCTACATAACGTGGCCGGGTTTAATATGGGTTCTAGTCACTCTCCTCATGTATAGTGTTAATTAAACCTGAGGTATGTATTCCCATTGTCCTCTAATTTGGCCAAATAAACAATTATTCATATTCTAATAGACTCAAACCTTCACTTGTTTGGAGCATATCTCATTGTAATTTGTAAGCGCACAAAAGCAATGGGCAAACATGTAATGTTACGGATCACTTTGGTAAGGATAGCATTAACAATGTCCACCTAAAACATCAAATAAACTACCAAATCCTTTTCATTTGCATTGAAGAAATGCAGGGCACTAACCATCAAATGTACAAAAACGAAGAGCCATGTATTTTTATTTCTGTAATCTCCAGTTTTCAAAGAAAATGTCACACATATCCTATTAACAAAACAGACCATAATTATAACTGCATACTTATTTCCACAGTTATAACAAGTCGCATTGAACTCAAACTACTAAACTACAACTCGATGTCACGACAAAATCCCCGGCATCTCATTGAAGTTATACAACTTAATTCTTAGTAATATGACTCTTTTGAAAAGGTACAACAGTTGAAAAAACAAGGTTTCGAAACAACAAAGGCCAGGAAAGCCCTAGCCCTCTCAAGAAATGACTCATACACTCAATCTACCTCAGGATGGTAATGAAGCATCTCATTCCACATCATTTCCCTTATCATATGTTCTCCCAAATTCTCGTCTATATCAAGACTAATAGGAACTTGTGCCGGAGGATTGCGTCTTGGATCATACAGCCCTGACATGTAAGGGTGTTGGAGAGCTTCAGTGACAGTAATTCTCTTAGTTGGATCAAACACCAACATTCTTTGCAACAAATCTATAGCTAATGGATCGGCATGGGGGTACAGACGAGAGAAGTGAGTTGCCCTAGAATACGGCAGAGATTTTATGTACCTCCTGGCTTTTGGGTTATCAATGAACTCCAGATTAGCATCTTGTTGGCTGCCAAGAATGTTGATAATAAGCTTCAGTTGGTTGAGGCATTCAGTTCCAGGGAAAATTGGTTTCCGACCAAGGATTTCAGCAAAAATGCATCCTACAGACCAAACATCAATGGAGGTTCCATAATTGTCACAGCAGAGCAGCAATTCTGGTGCACGGTACCAACGAGTGACAACATACTCTGTCATGAACTGACCATTGTCCCTGCTTGTTCGTGCCAAACCAAAATCGCATATCTTTAAATCACAATTAGCATTGACAAGAAGGTTTCCAGGCTTCAAATCACGATGGAGAACGTTTGCTGAATGGAGATACTTGAGCCCTCGAAGCAACTAGAATCCATCATGCAAATTGGTCAGAGGTAATTGATAAACAAAGACAGTTTCAAATAGTATCATGTTATTTTGTAAGCTTTTACATACTCTATGCAACTTTCATCAGTTAGGAAGTGCATTTGAAAAAAAAAAAAAGTATATACCGGTCTGCTCTAAGTGTTGCAACTCTATGTCCGATTTTGTTTTATGATTGCAAGTTTAAGAACACTATTTATCTAGCTATGTCGATTTGTATGAATTTCTTTCACATCTAAGTCCCTTATTCTATCTCTTCTATCTTATAAGGTCATTCCATGCCATTTGAATTTCATATCGAGGTGAGATAAAATCATATTTCTTAGGTAAAGACACAATACATTAATGTTATGTATCAATTCAAAGCTTATACGGCTGTTCAGAACACTACCAACAGGGCTAAAGTAACTAAAATAGCTCAAAAGTACTTGAAAAGCAGGGAAGTACCTGAAATAAAAAGTACTTGCAATGGTCATTAGAAAGAGGTTGTGAAGACTTGATAATTTGATGAAGATCAGTGTCCATGAGCTCATAAACCAAATAAACATCTCTAAAACTTGCCCTTTGAATGGGCATCATGACATCCTTCAAAGCAATCACATTCTCATGTCGGATGTTGCGAAGAAGCTTCAACTCCCTTAGAGTCCTAAGGGCATCAACATGGTTCTCAAAGACATTGTTTATCTTCTTGATTGCAACTTTCTCATTGGTTTCTCTATTGATAGAAGAGCAAACCACACCATATGCTCCTCTTCCTATGGGTTTGATCGGAACATACTTGGTATCAATCTCGAACAAAGTTTGCCACATGGAATAATAATGCTTCCCGGGTTGCTGAATTCCATTTGGAGGCTCGACTAATGTTGCCATTTACCTATAGAACAACAAAACATAGCAAATCAATCAAAGACCATAGTCAGGTGTTATTCATTACTCTTAGAATAAGTTGATATGCAACTCCCAAACGTTATTATTGGTTGTTAGTTTGATAATGTAGCAGTATAGTTATCTTTTCGAGAAAATAATAGCACACAAAATGCAGTGATGCACCTTATTGGAGCAGAGTATTACTCTAACAATAAATAATTACTATCAACATATTCACGTAATGACGTAAATGTACAACGCAACTGGTTCACTTAGTCGTACAATGTCGCATTTCAAGTAACTTTCTACTTCTACTGTTTCAAATTACAATTACAGGTTCGATCCATATGGCAAATATCTTTTGACCCCAAAAAGAGAAAAAGATAAAAAGAGGCATTAAAGTTTGAACATTCCTTACTTGCCAATTTCTACTTCTCAGCTTCCGATTCTTCAATTTCTTCAAGTGATACTTTTTTTTTTTTTGTGTTCAATTTCTTCAAGTGATACTTACTCTTCACTTTTCTTCTACTTTGTAAATACTAAAAAGTCTAAAGTGCCCTCTTTTATCTTTTCATTCTCATTTTTCTCCACCATGTCAACTCATGGCCTTTTGAAAGCTTAGCCGACGAAGTAAACCTCTAGAAAAATAAAAAACATTCAAACCACAAATTTCAGAGTATATTGCTAAGTTAACTCCAAATTTTCAAGTTCCTTATCAAATTAAGTCTAAGAATAAAAATAAAAAAATAATTCTTTTACTTGAATCACCAGATTCTATCACAACAATCAACCAAAAACGACAATCCCAAAAACCCAGCTCAAAATTAAACTCCCCAATTTAAAACTGAAAAGATATAATTGTAACCAACTAGAACAGAAGAGAACAGAACGGTTCCATCAAAGAGAAAGAGAAGCTAACCTTGAAAGTTGTTGACCACCCAGATGATTAGATCATTAAAGGATCACAAATTAATCTTCATGTTGTTTTCTGAACAAAGAGGCCTGAGACATATGTTTATTATGGCAAGAGAGTAAAGACCCAGATGAACTTAATTATATCCTTGAAAAAGGTTAAAGGGCTTGTGGGTGTGTGATATGAATAATCTTAAGGAGTTTTTCACGCCAGCTTTTGTCGGCTCTCAGCCTCTCACCAACTCGCCTCAGTAGCCTGTATAGTCCCACTTTTATCCACTTCTTTGGATCTATTGTTGTTACAAATTATTTTATAATTATAGGGGTGATTTTTACAACGGGATATTTTCTCTCTTTTTTTAAACACCAATTGTGCAAGCATTGCATTTTTTTATCAAATCATACTTAATTAATTTGATTAGATTATATGTGTTGAAATGAACAAAAAGTAAATTTTATTATCATAATAAAAAATTATAATAAATAAATCTACTTTATTATTATATACAGAATAGTATTTAAGCTCTTAATTTAATTTAATATATATTTCATTGAAATGGAAAACAGATAGCGGTAAATTGAAAGATTAAAAAATTAGAAAGTAAAAACATAAAAAATAACTGAAAATATTAGTATTGAATTTTATACATCTTAATATAAAATAGTGTATGTTATATAAATGGTTGCTTGATAATATTTTTATTCTTATTTTATATACCTATTTATTTTTAAAAAATAATATATTATGAATTAAATCATCTATTTTACTGATAATAAGTTATTTTATATAACTAATAACACTTAAACATATAAACAATTATAGATTTTATTTATACTATTATTGATGTTATTTTTATTATTACTGATATATGTTTAATTTTAACTATTTTTTTTGTCACAAATTTTATTGTAATAATTAATAATTAGTGCATGAAGAAGTATACAATATAAAATAATAGATATATAAATTATTGTATATATAATATCCAAATATTTGACAATTTTTTGAATGTCAATGAAATATTTCGTTAAGTGTATTTTGAATTTGTACGTGTAAGATGTTAAAAAATTTCCAAGAAAAGAAAGAAAAGAAAAATATGATGAATAAGAAGTAAAAGACAAAGAAAATAAAAAGGGCTATGATTGAAGCCATTTTTATATATAACTAGGTTGGACCATACGCGTTGCAAATATATCACTCCTTAAATGATTATATTATTAACGTAATATTAATATAAGTATTTTTAATATATATATTAAAATTGTTATTAATAATGGGTATTGTTTGAATGACAATCTAACTTGTAGAAATATCATTACTTATTTAATTTAAAAATATTTTAATAATATCTATTACTTATAGTTAAAATAATTTAATAAAATTTATTAAAAATAATTGAAAGTTTCTAATAGTATTAATTTAAACACGTGCTTAAATATGTAAAAGTTTATTAATTAAGAGCATGTTTGTTGATCACTACTAAAATTATAAATTGTTAGAATTAAAAATATATATTTAAACTAAATTTATTTTAGTTGTATTTATTTAAAATTTATAAAATTAAAACAAAAATAATTATTTTACTAAAATATGTCGTTACTATAATAATAAATATTCTTAAAAATGTTGGCTAAAATGAATAAATAAATTAGTAATATTAAAGATTAAAAAAATTAAAAAATAACAAACATTAAAAGTATTTAAAGTTTTTAGTATTGAATGATACCTACACTTAAAATAAAATTACGTGTTTTATATAAAAAGTAGATAATATTTGCACTCTTATTTTAATTATCTATTTATAGTTAAAAAATAATACGTTGTGAACCAAATTTATGTCTCACTTATAATATTATGTTCTATATACGACCAATAATATTTAAGCATGTAAATTATTCTAAATTTTATTGTTAATTATTATATTTATAATTTTAACTATTTTTTTTGTCACATTTCTTTTCATGTGTTAATTTATAATTTGTATATAAGGATTATACAATATAAAATGACTAATAAATGTACAAAACATTATATCTAGATTACATAAATATTTATCAATTATCATGTGACTTAATAGCATATACTTGCATGTTTTAAAATTGTACTGATAAGATATTAAAGATTTTAAATCAAATAAAAAAATTAAGAAGATAAAATAATAAAAAAATTATTGAATGTATAAATTGTTAAATCTATAATATATGATTATTTGTTAATTGTCACGTGACTTAAAATTATATGAATAAGATTTTAGAATTTTAAAATAAAATTAATAAAGAAGATACAAGAAATAAATAAAGAATTGGATAAAGAATTTTATTGTCAAACCACAAATAAATAAGATATTTATCTTCCTGTACATCTTACAGTGTAATTGTAACTAAAAATTAGTGCTACTTGCTCTTATTGTGCCATATATTGGATCATTTCATTTTAAGACCATCATCTAAGAAAAAGGGTTTGCCATTGTTTTGACTTGATAAAAGGAACAACATCTTATTTAGTGATCTTATAATAAGATTCAACATTCATCGTTTAAAATCTCCTATTTGAATTGTGCTAAGTATCATTTAATTTAATAATATTTATTATATATATTAAATAACATATTACTATAGTATTAAATATAAAATTAAAATATGTAAATAATTTGAGGTTAAAATAATTATGAGACCATTATGATATTATTTTTCTTTCCAATCTTACATGATTCGTTCAAGTATGATGTACGAATCAAATTGTTAAAAAAATATATATCGTAAAAGCTTATTATAATATAAATCTACTATAATAAAATCAGTTACTTGTTTGGTAATATATATATATATACATATATATATATATATTTTATAACTCTATACGTTATTTTAATGTCAAGTTGTAGTAATTGCTTTGACTAAATACGTGTGGTAGTTATTAATTATATGTAATAGTTATTTAATATAATTTTTCTTTTTAGAAAAATAATTAAGTTCTAGAAGTTGCTTTTAAAGCTTTTAAAAGCTGATGCGTAATTTTCATAAATTTTCAAAAAATTAGCTATTTTTTAAAAATATTTTAGTAAACAACAATATTTGATAATAATAATAATAATAATAATAATAAAACACATGAAATGAATTAAACTAGCTTGTAGCCATGTATTATTTAGTGGGGGGGGGGGGGGGGGGGGGGGGGGGGGGGGAGTTGAATAGCTAATTAAATTATTGATAAATAGATTGTGATTTTGAAAGAGTTTGCCAGATTCAAGCCAACTCTTAGTCAAATTTTGACTTGTTCGATGTAGCCATCAAAAGATGGTTTACAAGCTACTCTGAGCAACTTACCCTCTTTAAGCTTTTCTTATTGGTTGGTTGTGGTGGGAAAGTATAATTAATAAATAAAAAAATAATTTAGAAATTCTCTGCTCTTTTGTTTTTTAAAAGTAATTTAGTCTTTAACAACATTTTTTTTATAAGTAATTTTTAACAACATTTTAAGTCTTTTTTTATATAAAAAAAATAATCTAATACAACAAAAAAAAAAAAATTATCTAAAATATTATTAAAAAAATTAATAAAAATAATACTCTAGTTAAAAAAAATAAAAAAAAATATTAATATAAAACAAGTAAAATAAATCCAACAATTAAAAAATTAATAAAATATTATAAATAATAAGCTATTTTTATAAAACCTTACAAATATCCAACAAAAATTTGTAAAATTTTATATTATAAAATAAAATTAACGGTGTCATTTTTACAACAAAAATAATTAAAATAATGTAAAATATAAAGAAAAAATTAAAATAATTTTTTTATAAAAAAAAATCATCAGAGTCCTGTCCTATATATATATATATATATATCTTTTCAAGTACTAAAAAATATAAAGAAATAAAAAAAATTCTTTATAAACATTTTAAAGGATAGATAGAGCACCAAATAATTGGAAACATCCTGATGCAAAATAAAATAAAATAAAATAAATAACTATTTGAATTTTGACTTATCCATATTGATATTATTATTTAGTATTAGGTTATTATTCGTTTGTCTTTTAGAATAATCTTGTTTGTATTTCAATCATATAAATAGAACATATTAGTACATTTTATCTCATATTTTCCCCCCTCTAAACTTATCTTTTTGTTTAGACTAGTTTTGAATTTTGAACGAAGCTATTTTTGGAAGGTACATGAGAGAAATTATCCTGATATTTTTTCGCTTATATTTACCTCTATTACCCTTAAAAAAATATATTATCAAAAATAATATTCTTAAAATATATAATAATAAAAATAATACTTCAATAATATTTAGCATTTAATATAAAAAAAAAATTAATTATTATAATTTAATTTAAATGAACGTTAAAAAAAAATATAATAATTATTTTTTAATTATATTATTTTTAAATATAAAAAATATTATTTTTATTATTATAAATTTTAAAAATATACTATTTAAATTATTTTTCCAAATATCTTTAATAATACTAAGATTAAATATATTATCAAACTACCCCTTTTGTCTGTTAAACTGTTTAACTTTTATGTTAATTGTTCTTCCTCCACTTTCAATCCCGATACATTTTCAGAGTATAGAAATAAATATTATGATAAAATAACTCATGGCTATAATCAATACTATATATAAAAATACAAATGACATGTTATAATTTTTTTTTTTTTGTAAAATTATCTATATATTTTAAAATAATAATTACTAGTATCCTTAGTTATTATATATTTTAGATAGGACTCTTGTTTTTGTATCTGTTAAGTAATAAATTATAAATATTTAAAATATTAACAAGGCTAATTAAAATATTATAAGTATCATCAATTTTTTTAGCTTATAGTTTTAATTAAAATAAAATTTATTAGTAACTATTTTTAAAATTTTAATAAATTATATGCGTATTTATAACTAAAAATTACAATAATTTAAAGAAAATATTAAAATAAAGACAAGGTCAGCAAAAAAAAAAAAAAAAAAAAAAAAATTTATAATAACAATAATAATAATTTCTCTCGCAACCTCTCATTTTCTATTCCTCACACAATAACAACTTAATATTTAGAAAAATTCTCAAAACGAAGACCCAGTATTGAATCAATAATTAGAGGAAGATCGATTAAATTGATATCAGTTAAGAACTAAATATAAGAACATAATTTGTCCATTTTCTACAAATAACTTAAGACTAAAGATTTAATTTTTAGACTACGTTTGAATTATGGATTTAAGCTTGTAATAAATATTAAGCTAAATGAGAATAATATTCATACAACCTATAATAAATATTAAGAATATTTTTCTTTTATTTTGTATTCATGTTTAGTACACCACATTTGAATAAACTGTATTTTGAATTATATTATAATTAGTATATAAAGGGTTTAGTGACAATTATATAATATAAATCACATAAAATTTATGATAAATATTTTAATAAAATAATTTATATTTAAAATAGTATTTATTAAAATATTTTGTTATAAAATTTATTTAAATCAAATATTTAATTTATTTTTATATTTTATTACATTTTGAAAATATTAAATATTATTTTTAAATTAAAAAAAAATTCAAGACATATAAGTTTATAATTGAAAATTTATATATAATAAGTTAAAAATTCAGTACTTTTGAGACTCACAATCCTTGATAATACAAAATTTCTTTATAATCGTATTATTTTTATATTGTACGATATAATCTAATTTCACAACATAAATACATAATTATATAAAAATTATACGAATTTTTAATATTGTATACAAACATGCCATAGGAATAAATAAATAAATAATGGGACTTGAAAAATAGCCGTATCAAAACAACAATATAGGTACTAGTTTGGTACCACCCAAAAAAAAAAAAAAAAGTTCCGACATGGCTTTGATCATACCTTTCTTCTCTTTATTCTCCTTTAAACGCCCGTGTTTGGTAGAAGTGGAGTTTTGCCTTTGCTTTCCCTATAAGTCATACAATCTCTTCTGGCAAATCTTTCAACCAATACATTCCACATTATTAATTGAAAGAAAGAATGCTTGTACCCATCCTCAAGCAAGAGGATAGTGAATTTTTTCAGACGAGCTAGGTAAGTTCTTGTGGGAATTTTGATGTTGGAGGCAACCTTAGGATAACAAAATCAAAATTTGTGAATATTGCATTTTAATAAACACTAGGCAAGACAACTAGTGATTTTGCATTCTTCTAACTCATTTTCTAAAATTTTGTAACTATATATTTTATTTTAATAATAATAATATAAATTTTTATAAGAAGAAGGGCCATCAAAGTCCTCTAAATTTTGAATTATGCATCATTAAGTTCACCACATTATAAATGATATTTTTTAATATCTCAGCTTTAAAAATGAGTCGATTAAAAATATAATTATTTTAATAATTTTTAATTAAAATATTATTTTTTTTTTATAAAATGATTAAAATATAATAAAATACGAGCCATTAACCTATTCATATCATTTAGAACTAATTTGTTACGATATTATATGTTTATTGTCAAGTATATTTTATTTCTAAGATTTTCATATGAATGTTATTTATTTTTTTTCTTGAAAAATTCTATACATCCTTCGTATGATTATATTTTTACTCAAAAACATATTACATATTATATAAATATTTGTAGATCTCACTTAATTTAATAATAATAGCTGTATTTTAAAAAATCAATACAAAATTATAACTTAGATGAGGCTCTTGCCCCAATAAATAAAAATTGAATTACTCTTATTTTCTATCTTTAGCGTCTTTAATAATTTTTTCATTCTTATCATAAAAATATTTATCACTAACAAACTTTTTTTTTTATTTATACTTTGTCATTTATAATAATAAAAAAATTTGTAGCCTAAATTTGTTACCTATAATAAAAATGTACTTTAAATTTATATTTATTAAATGAGATAACATAAATCTACTATTTATAAAAAAAAAAAATCATATAAGTTTATTTTTTATAAGGATAATAAGTTTATGCGAATCTAAAAATACAATTTTTGTTTTTTTAAGCTAACTGTTAAAATATAGTTTGAATTATAAATTGTATGTTGTGGTCCCCGTTCAGTAATAAGCGACCAATTTAGATTCGATGACCCGTCCCATCTTGTTTACAAACCCAAGTGGCGGTCACATAGAATTAGCAATAGGCTAAGGCCGGCTAGTGGTGAATCTTTCAACTAATATTGGCACCGAAATTTGTTAATCAACAATATTGTCCTGTGACAAATCTAATAGACTTGAAAATTCAAAACATGATAATCCAAAAGCCAAAGAAGCTGTCTCAGTCAAGAGAGATAAAAAAAGTGAAAGAAAAAGTGTTATATACATACACGTTGGTTATTAGTTAATGATTTGAATATAAAATTAATAATGTATAATTATAAAATAATTATATAATTATTTATCAATATAAAAATAATTAAATTATCTCATTAAAATTGAGGTATTAAGTTTCCATAAAAAAAACATTTTAAAGGTGAGAATAAAAAGTATATATATATATATATTCAAAAGATAGGTATGAATGATTGGAGAAATATGGCCCAATTCTCAAAAGCCCCGCAATTAAATTCAAGAAATTTTTAAAATTGAAATTGTGGCTGCTGGGATTCGAGCCCAGGTCTCCACGGCCACAACGTGGAATTCTTACCACTAAACTACAGCCACTTTGTTGTTAACAAAGAATAATTTAAATAAATAACTAATTAATATTTTTATTATTAATTACAAGTTCCCTCTATTTAATTATCATTGCTGGCTGCTTACTAGCACAATTATTGGATGCTTGACATTTCTTATAGAGTTTCCTACTTTTTTTGTCTGGATTCGGAACCTCAAAATATATTAAAACTATACCTAATAAAAACTTATCACGTCAAGTAAAAAAGGCCAATGAAAAATGATCCAAATCTCAAAAACTAAGCCAATGAAAACTGATCTAAATCTTAAAAATTCAACTTTGTAAACTTACCTTGATCTAAATATCCCTTCCTTTGTTTTGAATGGAAGGTGTTTGTACAAAAGACTCATAGAAGTTTGTGTCTCAATTGTTGTCAGATTTTAAAAGTGATTAAGATATGTATAGTTTTTAGTTTTTAGTACAAGTTATTGAATAATTTTAGTAATTCTTTACTGAAAATACGGATTGGTCTGTTAAAAAAGTTAGTATTAGAAGCTCTTTTTTTTGATTTATAGCCCTGATATAGCACAATTTATAATACATCATCATTTTTACCCTTTTTCGTTTTACGGTATCATTTTATGTAAGTTATTTTACTTTTTTATCCTTAATTCAAGCCATTGCTGCGCCGCTTCCTTGCAATCAATTGCAGAATTTGACTCCAGAGTCCAGAGGACTTCTCTAGCCCACCAGGTACTACTACAACTCAACACTCCCAACCACTTCAAATCAAACGATTTTTGTCTTCTGTCACTCTTTGTTTTTTAAATTTGAGAATTGATTCTACCTTAAATTTAATAATTGGTTCAATCTGCGAATCAGTTGATATATGATTGGGTAATTACACCTATTTACATATTATTACATATTACTAAATTTAATATCAAGTTAATACAAATTATGTTATAGTTTAATGATATAAAAATTTAAAAAATTACTAAAAATAGCACACTTAAGACTTATAGTAACAAAACTAACACTCCAATAATATCGAATGTTCAATATTAAACGAGTCTAAATTATCGTTGTTCAATTCTAATTAGATGGATGTTCAAAGAAAAATGATATATTAGTCATTTTTTTAATTATAAAAGTATAAATTTGAACACAAAAAATACTAATTTTATTATTAAAAATTTTGAGGGGTATTAATTTTGTTATTTTTGTTATAAATTTTTTTATGTGCATTTAATAAGCATGAGTTCAAAATCCTTTCATTAATTATAAATTAAAAACAAATCAAGTTAATCATCAATCGGAACCCAACCATCATTTTTCTAAATACTAAGTTTGGCACACGTGCATTACATGTACTTTGTCTTTAAATTTGATTAATATTAAACAATTATTTAGTAAAAATTAAAAACATACGATTGACACAAATACAAAACTTTTTTATACATGTTTTTTTCTTCAAATTTTAGCATGCGCACATTTTTAAGTGTATTAGTTAAAGTTGCACTTAAATTCTGAATATAATTTATTAATTTATATTTTATTTAACTTTTACAATATTTCATATTTATTTTAAATAATTAAAATTAAACATTTTTTGTCAGTTATATATATATATATATCGAAAATAGAAAGATATATCATTATTTAAAAAAATAAGAATATTTTTCTTCAAAATCTATTTTCAAAATATATATATATATCGAAATAGATATAATAAGTTGACCTTAAAAAAAATTCAAAATTAAAAAAAATTATATATAAAGAGAAAGAAAGATATATCATTATTTAAAAGAATAAGACTATTTTTCTTCAAAATCTATTTTTCGATATATATATATATATATATATATATATATATATATATATATATAATAAGTTGACCTTAAAAAAAATTTCAAAATTAAAAAAAAAATTATATATAAAGAGAAAGAAAGATATATCATTATTTAAAAGAATAAGAAGATTTTTCTTCAAATTTTATTTAAGTGTGATTTACTAACAATAGAAAATTATTGACTGAAATTATAATGTTGCAAAAAGAAAATAAAATAACTTTGTGAAGAGAAAATTAATTTCAAATTTTTGAAAGTATTTTTATTTGTTTATGTGTATTTGTAACAATTTTCTTAAAGAAAAACTTATTTGTGTAGTCAGTAATTAAAAAAAGATTTATTTAGGTGTAGTTTAGTTCAGTCAATATTTTTAAAGATATAATCATAACTCATAGTATAGAATTGAATTTATTTTAGGGACATTGTGGTATTTATTAGTGTAAAAAACTAACAAAAAATTTAATAGTAAAAAAAAAAAATTTGAGGGCATTTTGGTCCTCAAATGAAAAAATATGTGCAATTTTAATCTCTTAATTTAAAAATGGAAAAAAAAAATTCCAAACAAACAAAATTACGAATACAAAATGAAAAAAATTGTAAAATGAAATATAAAGAAGCTATAATCTAGAAGCATTTAAGGCTCTTTTATATAAGTCGTACATGTCATTAATTCTTAGATTCAAATATTATCCACGTGAGCGTGTGACATGGCTCTGTTTGGATGCAATTTGTTTAGCAGATATTTAAATGAAAATAGTTTAAAATAAAGTAATTTATAAGATAAGTATTTAAATATTTGATATAAAATTATTAAAAATAATTTAATTTTTGAGTAATAACTTAATAATTTAGTAATTTTTTTTTTTTTTTTTAAGATAAGAGTATGTATAAGAGCATGCCTTTAAGATTGTTTCTTTGATTCTTTTAAAAATAAATAATATTTGTACTAAAATAATAAATAATATTTTTTTAAAATCTTGTTGCAGCTTTTAAAAAATTGACAAGTCTTAGAAAGTGTTTTTATTTATAGTCAGAGAGATTTTTATAATATTTTTCTCTTATTTATATAAAAGCAAAGAGAATCGAATCCAAATATATCCAAATTGGCAAATTTATTTCTTCTCATATTGAATTTAATATTATTTTTTTACTAAGAAATAAAATCAATATGAGATAACAAATAAATACTTTATTTTCTATTTGTGATGTGACAAACAAATCCAGAACTTTTTTCCTATTATTTTAATGCGTTGAACTTGTGCTTATGGTGTGCTTTCTTAGCATTTTAAGCCGGTAGAGTCGGTGTTATTTTTTTTACGGTGAGGACATATTATAACCATTTTTGCTATTTGTTATTAATATAATTAAAGTGTAAGAATTATTATTTTATTTTAATAATTAATTGTATTTTAGTGTTATTAATAAAAACAAATTGTGACAAGAATGAGATGTCATATTTTAAGGATATGTTTGCTTAATTTTTTTTTATACTCTAAAAGTATTTTAACTTTTAAAACGCTTTTTAAATTAGAAGAATTTTTTCTATAAATTATTTAAGACAGAAAGGTTCTATACATCTTCATTATAATTATATCCTCAATTCTTCACTATATTCTTATTAAAAAATATACTATATATTTTATAAATATTTATGAGTTCTGATTGATTTAATAACAAAATTTATAATTTAAAATCAATACAAAATTATCAAATTAATGAGATTAGTGCTCCACTAAAAATAAATATAATTACTTTACAAATCACTTTTAACATAAATTACTTTAAACATAATAAAATAAAAAAAGACAGGCTAAAAAGCTTCCGAGCTATATCTTTAATCTAAGGTTGATTTTATAAATGTATAATTATGTATTATAAATTTTCATATAAAATTAAATTTGTTTTAAAGTGATATGTTTTAATATATTTAATAAAATATGAGTTTTTAATATATAAAAATATAAGAGTAATTTTTGTTTTTATAATGAGCTAAAATAAAAATATAATTATTATCAAAATATATAGTGATTATAGTTTCTAATTATACGTTCAATTTTATCCTTCAATTTTTTCATAAGCCAAAAAATAATCCCCTCTATCCCCTCAACCTTATTCCTGTTTTGTTTTTTTAGATGATATATTTTTTTAGATGACAAATATTTTATTTGTTGATATATATATATATATATATATATTTTTGTTTGACATATGCGTTCTTTTTTTGAAATAGTATATGTGATGTCATATATTTTTTTTTCTATTATGTAATATATGATTTTTTTTCTTGATATAACATACGTGTTTTTTTTTTAATAACTTTCATTTTTCATTAACGATAAATGATTGATAAATACATATGTTCAATTAAAAAAAATTCAAATAAATACTACAAAAATAAAAAGTATAATTTAATGTGTAACAAATTTTAACTTAAAAAAATATACGTGACAAATATAAAACAAAGAGAAATAAAATAAGAAAATAAAATAAAAGAAAGGTGCGGATAAGGGGTTTACGAAACCCATGAACGATTTTGTGAATAAATTTAAAATATAACAAAAAGGACGAAGATAAATTAAACTTTAAAAATTCATTGAATTGTAAAAGACTTGGTTGATTACAATGTAGCTTTTCTTAGCTATTTATAAGACAAAATACTTGTTCACTAAGTCTTACTATTTCCTTGCTTACCAAGACTTGATTACTTGCTCTACTTTTACTTGCTCATTAAGTTTACTTGAGCACATGTGTTTTTCTTGCTCACCAAGACTTTTTACTTGCTCATTAAGTTTACTTGAGCACATGTGCTTTCTTTGCTCACCAAGACTTTTTACTTGCTCATTAAGTTTTACTTGGGCACATGTGATTATTAGGAGCATGTATATTCCTTATCACCCCCCTCAAACTTAGTGGCATGCACATGACACTAAGTTTGCTGCGAAGTGGAAGAAAAGATGAAACAGGTAGTGCTTTAATTAAAAGATCAGCAGGTTGCTCCAAGGATGGAAGATGATGCACCAATAGTTCTTTGGCTAAGACACGCTCTCTAACAAAATATAGATCAAGTTCAACATGTTTAGTTTTGGAGTGGTGAACAGGATTGGCAGCAAGCTGAACGATGCTTAAATTGTCACACCATATCACAGGTGATTGTGGAATAGAAACACTAATTTCATGCAAAAGAGCTTTGATCCAAAGCATTTCAGAGGCTGTATTGGCAAGAGATCTATACTCAGCTTCTGTACTTGAACGAGAGATAGAAGATTGTTTCTTGGATTGCCAATAAATTGGATTAGCACCTAGGAAAATGACCATACCAGTAGTAGATCTTCTATCATTTGGACAAGCACCACAATCAGCATCAGCAAAGCCTTGTAAAATAAGAGTAATAGATGTTTTAAAAACTAAACCATGATGAATTGTTCCTTGTAAATAACGTAGTATATGCTTAACAGCATACCAATGATGTTCCTTAGGAGCTGCCATAAATTGACAGGCTTTGTTGACAGCAAAAGCCAAGTTAGGCCTAGTAATTGTGATGTATTGAAGGGCACCTACCACACTACGATACAAGGAAGGGTTGACAAAAGGTGTACCTTCTGTAGCAGATAAAGGAAAATTAGCAACCATAGGAGTAACAATAGGCTTGGCAAGATCCATTTTTGTTTTAGCAAGAAGCTCTCGAATGTACTTCTGTTGAGTGAGTAAAACATCACCATTTGGTAAGATATTGACCTCAATGCCCAAAAAATAATGAAGTAAGCCCATATATTTTAAAGCAAATTGATCATTAAGCATAGCAATAATGGAATGAACTTCGTGATCACTACTCCCTGTAATGATGATATCATCAACATAAACTAAGAGGTAAATAGTTGAGACATTTCCAATTTTATAAAACAAGGAAGAGTCAGCCTTGGACTTACTAAATCCCATAGTGACCAGAGTAGAACTGAGAGTATCAAACCAAGCTCTAGGAGCTTGTTTGAGACCATAAATGGCTTTTTGTAATCTACAAACATGGTTAGGATAATCTGGATGTTGAAAACCTGGAGGTTGTGTCATATAAACTTCTTCATGCAGTTTTCCATTTAAAAAAGCATTATTAATGTCCAATTGATGTAGTTTCCAACCTTTACTTAAAGCCACAGTGATAATAGTCCTGATAGTCACTTGCTTCACAACGGGACTGAATGTTTCTGAAAAATCAAAACAAGGTTGTTGATCATATCCCTTAGCAACCAACCTAGATTTTCTTTTATCAACCTTTCCTGTAGGCAACCTTTTGATTCTAAAAATCCATTTACTACCAATGATCTTCCTGTCCTTTGGAGGAGGTACCAAGTCCCATGTCTGATTTGTAAGAAGAGCATTGTACTCAACTTCCATAGACTCTTTTCAAGCAGGACAATTTAGAGCTTGCTTAACAAAAGCAGGTTCAGTTTCCATTAAACTAACAATGTTTGCTAGATATGCTTTTGGTTTAAAAATTCCCATTTTAGATCTTGTAAGCATAGGATGGTTATTTTGAGATGTAACAGCAACAGTTGGCTCAGGTTGATTAATAGGAATGGAAGATGAGGTAAAATTTGGTTACGTGTGTTCAGACTGAGAATTAGACTGTGAAGACTGAGATAGTGGAGAACTAAAAAGAGAATGTAAAATAGAGGAAGAAGATGGAGATAAAACAATAGGAGACAAACAAGGACTGTGTAGAGTGTGACAAATATCAGGTGTGAACCTATGAGAAGGTTTGGAAAGGACAGGTAAAATAGTATTGAGATTTTTAGAAACAGGAGGAATGAATTTAGAATACTGTGATGCAAAAGGAAATACATTTTCATTAAACACTACATTACGACTAATGTATAGTCTACCAGTGTGTGATAAGCACTTATAACCTTTATGACGAGGACTGTAACCAAGGAAAGTACATGATTGTGATCGTGGTTCAAGTTTGTGAGTGTTGTAAGGACGAAGACAAGGATAACATTCACATCCAAAAACTTTGAGAAAAGAGTAGTCAGGTACAAGCTGAAATAATTTTTCTAAAGGTGATATGTCATCTAGCACACTACTAGGCAATCGATTAATAATGAAAACACTTGAAAAGAATGCCTCATCCCAATAACAGAGTGGCATTGAAGCATGAAACAACATTGATAGACCCAATTCTGAGATATGCCTGTGTTTCCTCTCAGCAACACCATTCTGTTGGTATGAATGAGGACAAGATGTGTGATGAATGATACCAGATAGATTAAGAAGAGTTGTGAGTTCTTGAAACTCACCACCCCAATCACTATGAAGTGTTTTAAGTTTGCAATTAGTTTGTAATTCAGCTTGTGCTTTAAATTGTAATAATGCATTATAGGCAGCAGATTTGGATTTTAAAAAATATATCCAAGTATAACGAGAAAATGCATCAGTAAAATGTATGTAATATTGATGTCCATTGATGGAAGTAACAGGTGAAACCCATACATCAGAAAAAACTATTTCAAGTGGTGCATTCACTTTATGATAAGAAGGAAAATAAGGTAAGTTATGACTCTTACCAAGTTGACAAGCTGAGCAGACTATAGGATAGACAGATTGTTCACTAGAGACAGGTATTTTACACTTAGACAACACTTTCTTAGTAGTGCCTAAGGACGCATGTCCAAGTCTAAAATGCCATAGGAGCAGATCTGTAGTTTGAGTAGCAAGAGCAGCAGGTTTGTTCTGTGGAAGATTAGTGCTAGTGGATGAAGAAGAAGATGTCTTGTCTTGTGTGAAAGAACCATGAAGAAGTGTGAGATCAAACTGATAAAGACCATTATTGAGGGTTCCCTGAAGGAGGACCTTCCCCGTGTGTTGATCCTTAACATAACAAAAGTTAGAATGAAACTCAAAGAAAACATCATTGTCTCTAGCAAACTGTGATACACTTAATAGATTTTTAGCAATGTTAGAAACTAATAGCATATTATTCATGTGAAGAGTACGATTATAAGCATAAGGTAACTCAAAAACATTAGATCCAACTCTAGAAATAGACAACTAAGAACCATTACCTATGATGAGTTTTTGATTACCTGAGTAAGGTTGTGACATGGCCAAGTTACTGGGATCTGAGGTTACATGGTTGCTAGCACCTGAATCAGGAAACCAACTTACATTATGCTGTTGAGGAGGTGGAGGATAAGGTAAGTTATAATGTGGCTGAAAAGTTGGTTGAGCAACTTGAGGATAAGAAGATGGTTGATAAGTGGAAAAAGGTGAAATAGGTCCAACAATTGGTGATGGAATGAAGTTTGATGATGTAGGAGATGGATGAGAATTTGCATACATAGCTTGCATTTGGGAATGATGAGTTCCTCGTGGATATTGTGTATTTTGTGATGGTTGTGAACTTGGAGTTCCTTGAGTAGGAGTAAAGTTTCTGTCAAAATGATGCCAGCAACTGGACGCTAAATGACCCATACGGCCACACAGTTGACATTGTGGTCTGTTGGTGAATCTTCCTCTTCCAATACCACGACCTCTTCCTGTAAACTGATTTGGATCATAGTGATTTTGTGGATGTCTAATGTTCTGTTGATCATTGACATTTTGGCATTGTGACAAGCTATCAAATCCCTTTGGATCTGCTTGAGTATCATGTTCAGAATCTTTCACAGTAAAATGAACACTGGACAGAGGTGAAATGAGTGTAGTTTTTCTTCGCTCAAATCTGCTTTCAAGACTGAGCATTAAGGCTTTGGCATCATCAATAGTAATACGTTCAGTTATCATCTTCTCAGTTATGGTTGAAAAAATACTATCAAAATTTTCATCCAAACCACCCAAGACATACATTAATTTTTCTTCTTCTGTAACAGTGCAACCAGCAGATTGCAATTCATCACATAGTACTTCAACTTGAAGCACATAGTCATTTATAGTAAGATTACCTTTCTTCAAATGTTATAGTTCCTCCTTCAATTGTATCATTCTAGCTCTTGATCTTGATGCATAATTTTTCTCCAACATACACCATGCTTCTCGTGAAGTGTCAAAGCCAGCAACTTGTTTTAAAATTTCATCGGTCATACAGCTCATTAACCAGCATCCTAGCATCTCATCTTGTCTCTTCTATCTCTTAAAATCTGGATTAGGTGTTCCATTTGACTGCAATTGATTTAGGTTTTCTTGAAGAACATAACCATCTAGTTCTAGGCTTCGAAGAATTTTGAGTATTTGATGCTTCCATATAATGAAATTACTATTATCTAATTTGATTGTGACTAACAAATTATGGAAAGAGAAGACATCTTGTGAATTGTGCTTGGATGGAGGTATTATTGGATCTGAATCTTTTTTAGGGTCAGTCATATTGAGAAGCTACCAAAGCTTCAAAGCTCTGATACCATAAACGATTTTGTAAATAAATTTAAAGTATAACAAAAAGGAAGAAGATAAACTAAACTTTAAAAATTTATTGAATTGTAAAAGACTTGGTTGATTACAATGTAGCTTTTCGTAGCTATTTATAAGACAAAATACTTGTTCACTAAGTCTTATTATTTCCTTGCTCACCAAGACTTGATTACTTGCTCATTAAGTTTACTTGAGCACATGTGTTTTCCTTGCTCATCAAGACTTTTTACTTGCTCATTAAGTTTACTTGAGCACATGTGCTTTCCTTGCTCACCAAGGCTTTTTAGTTGCTCATTAAATTTTACTTAAACATATAATTATTAAGAGCATGTATATTTCTTATCAATCCAACCATCCTAAGTTATTTAGTGTACTTAATCCTCAAGTTTATTCAATGTGATATTTCAATGTCAGAAAAAGAATCGAAAAAGAGTTAAAAGAATTCTTAAAAAAAAAATCTGTAGACCAATAGACTATGTAGCTCTAAAAAGTTATCCTTTGCTATAAATTCAAATATATTTCCATATATTTATTTTTATCTGACGATCTAACATAAATATTTTTATATTTATTATTAGTTATAGTTTTTAATAAAGTATATTTTTTTAACAAAATTTAGGTTCATTTACACAAAAATATCTAAATTTTTCTCAACAAAAAGGTACCATATTTTTTTTGTCGTTTATTCAAAAATAATTTTTTAAGATTAATATGAACAGTAATAAATTGAGCTATTTGTTGTTTTTTATTACCATACATGTTAATTATTAACACGTGATGTTGTTAGTATTAATTTATTTATATAATATAAATTAATTTAAAAAAAAACGTATTTGTATAAATAAAAATAAAGCATGAGTATATTTATATTGAGAAAATAAATTCGTATACATTCCTATAAAATAAATTTAATTTTTGGGTATTTTGAAATATGTTTTGTCATATCTGGTAAGTTTTTTATTTATTTTATTTATCTAGCGAAGCTCATCACTCATCAGCAATGAAATAAAAAAGTTTAAGCCTTTGAGCTCATTTCTACTTATTAAAATTGCAGGTATTTTTTATTTTTATTTTAGCAATGAATTAGAAAACAAAGAAGCCAACCTCAGCCGTAGAGTAGAGCTATGATTCTACCTTGTGCTTATTTCTAATGCAACATATGTTAATATTATAACTTATAATTTATACTTGTAACTTAGTAAAAAATCACATTTTTTTTCTTTAAGAATTATAATTAATTTTTCAAATGCTGGTGTTTCAGCTAGTGTCTTGGTGGTAGAATTTTGCTTTATCATTTTATGTTGCATATTCGAATCACAACTAAGTTTGTTATTGTGCTATAACTCACGTTCATTCAAACATTGATTATTTGGAAAAAGACTAACTATTTGGCCAAAATTTACAATTATACACAATTGGGTTATGGTACATTGATATACACCAAGTAGCACAAAGTCACTTGTTTGGCTTAAAAATAAAAGTAACAAAAATGGCCCTATCTCTATCTCCTGAGTCCATTCCTTACCAGCTGAATGGATTCTGCATTACAAATCAAATGTGGACAAGGAAAAAAAAAAATGAGATTGTTTTGTTTTCAATTCTTAATGGTAATGAACAACAAATTTATTTGAACAATGTCATCGTTTTTTGCAGCATACCATCTTCTTCTTTTTCTTCTTCTTCTCAAGATAAGCTACAAGTTCGTCTTGCCTAGCAAGTGAGTCCTCTAAAGCCTATCAAGCAAAACACACAAAGAGAAATGTTAGTTCTTGCTATCTTTCAAAGAAAGAACAACAAAAATTGTCAAAAGTACCTTCGCTGTTAGTTTATCAAAAAAATTGCAAAACCATTTTAACAGTGATAGTGTTTATGCAACTTTTTTCCATTAGTTTTTGATAAATTTTAACGGAATTAATACTTATGTAACAAAATATAAAGTTTAGTGGCAGTTTTATAACAATTTAAAGTTTAATAGTACTTTTGTAATAGTCGATATAGTTCAGTAGTAAAAAAATATTCATTTAACCATAGTCATGGCCCATAAGTATTTTTAGAGCTTAAAATGTACATTTTATGCTTCTTCCTAAGTGTGTTTCTTTTAAAACTGCTTTTGACTGAAATCATTTTTATGCAAACACACACAAGCAACAAAAACCAATAATACCTTCTTTGTTGCCATCAACTCTTCTTCTAAAGATTCAACCTTGTTTAAAGCAGAACTCAACAATTCCTCCTTCTCTGGTGGCATAGTAGGCGGTTTCGCATTCAAATTGTTCATTCTTTCTTCCAACTCGGCGATGCGTTTCATGACAGACATGTCAATTGCAGGTTGAACAACAGGTGGAGGAGCAGGTGGAACAGCAGCTACATGGTTTGTATTCCTATTAAACACGGCTTCATCGTAGTAAGTTGGATTGGAATAGAAGTTAGAATCTGTGAGCTGCTTGGGCATGTTACGAGTTACTCTAACCATAGTGACTATCCCAGTAACTAAGGCCATTACACCAGTTACAACTTGAGAGCCAAAATCAAGCATTTTTCCATCATGTTGTATTTCATAACATTCCACATTGTTCTCATCCATTGCACTGCACTTTTTAAAAGAGGCTTTCTTCATGGACATTATCTGTGGAGTTTATTTTTTAACACAAACAAAGGTGACAATTACACAAGAACTGCAGAGAGAATACAGATCAAGTAACATATGTTTATCTCAACTTTTTAATTTTCACAAATTTATCCAAATGTTTAAATTTCACTGTATCAGTCAGATTTAACTGTTATAGATAATGTATAACATTGATTAATACAACAATATGGTAGAGTTTATAAAAAGTTAGAGATCAAATGTAAAATAAAATAAAAATAAAGTATAGAATTGATAAAAATTAAGAGATGATGAGTGATGTATAGCCTAAATTTTTCATTATTTGAACTTCATGTGTATATGGAAGTTACTTACATTATGAATAATTGGAGCCAATTCTGGATTCTCCAAATCTTCCTTGCGAACTTTGAAAGACATAGCAGGAGGCTGCTTTTTTGGTTTTTCTGAAGTTGGAGCTTCCACATTAGAAGCTGTAACTTCCACATTTGAAGGCTCATTTTCCTGAAAATTATGCTTGTGATTTTAAAATTAAATTCAGAAGTACAGTTTTTCAAACTAATTCATAAAATTATGTTGGTTGGTTGGTGCTCTACCTCTTGCTCGCATACTTTTGTCTTCTCATCTTTACCTTGATTCGGATAATTCTTTTTACATTTGTGATCGCCATTTTGAACTTTCTGTAGATTCATCAAAATGTCTGTCAATTGTCAAGCAAGTAAATTTAGGGTTTGTTTCCTTGCGCTTATGTTGAAAAAGCTGGTTTTTGACCAAAAAGTGTTTTCGGAAAGAAACATAATTAATTATGCTTATGGAAAGAAGAAATAAGTGTTGAAAGCACTTGTAATTAATGTTTGGTTTAAAAGTGTTTTTGCAATATCTCAGAAGCATAAGCGAACAGACCCTTAACTATAGCAAACATAGAATTAGAAACTCTTAAGTACTCTGTCTCACCTTCAAGATGTTCTCATCCTTCCAAGGGCCTTTATCAGAACGCATACAACCTCCATCATCAGCACAAGTGCAAGTACCTCCAAAAAACTCAGGCAAATAACTGACAAACAACCAACCAAAACAAAAGTAAAAGATTAATCAACACATTTTATAATATTGGAGAGAATTCACATTTCTGTATAATAAAAAAGATATATACAGTTACCCAGTGTCAATTATTTCAAGCAACTTGCTCTGATACTTATTCCCAAGCACCTGGTTCACATAAGCTTTTGTTGATTAACAACATGAACTTAATCAAAAAAAAAAAAAAAAACTACTGAACCTCTATGTAATTTTTTTTAAGGAAAAAAAAAGAATGTACTAGTTGAGCTCACATTAATTTTTGCCGCAGTCTTAGGATCAAGGAAAGACTTTACAGTGTTCCACAACATTCTAAAACCTGAACCAGCATTGATGATGAACATTCGATTCAAAGTCTCAGGATAATTATCACCATCAATTTTTTGAAGACGAGTAATGAGTTCTCTTGCAGATTTGTTAAAGTTTTTAAGTCCAACTCCTGACACATCCAAAATAGTTGTATTTTGATCAATGTGCTTCTTAGCTGCAAGTGTAGAAGCCGGGAATTTACAACTAAACGTCCTCTCAAACTCTCTTACATGATATTGGACATATCTATCCATTGTTGTGACTTGCATTAACTTGTTTGGATCTACTAAACCTAGCCTCTCTATGTACACAGGTCTTCCATCTTTATCTACTCCATGATAACCTTGAGGATAGTACTCCAACACTTCATTCACTTCTTGAAAATCAAAATCCTATCACAATCCACAACAAATTATTATAGAAAAATATGTGAGTATGTCATTTTTAGTTTATTTGTTAATTTTTTAAGTAGTCTAGTAACTTTGTTATGAAAAATTGAGGGCATAGGGAAAAAAGATCAAGCTTTAATTTTTTTCCCTTTTATTTATATATAATTTTGTTAATTTTGTAGTTATTGTTATCTAGACAATCTATAAAATTGATATCTCAACAGAAAAACTTAATGTAAATTTGAAACTAACAAAACAAATTATTATAGAAATATATACCATGAGAAATATATAAACGCTTATATGAAGCGCAAAGGTGTTTAATAAAACTTAAAAGCACTTATAACGGACAAAAAATTGCTTGTTTTATAAACTTTTTTTTTTTTTTTTTGGTAAGAGCAGCGCTTTTACATAACCCTAAAAGCATAAACAAACCTACTCTTAATTAATTAAATTTATTGGTTTTGGGGAATAAATGTCATACATATGTACCTCAAGAATTGTGTCAGCGCCAAATTCTTTCCTCCATTTGATCATATCAGACCACATTTGTTTTGTTTTATCGATCTCGAATTTTCTAGCCTTCAAGAATCTGCATAGTAACCCAATTGTATAATTTTAATCTTAAAATATAAAACATTTTCTAAAAAAATTCAAATTAAATTATAAAAAATTCAATTAAGAAACTAGTTAAGATTAACCTGAGCAACATGTGATAATCATCATGTTGTGAAGGCAATAGATCCTCTGAAGCAAGAACTTGACGTAAATTTTCAACAGCCTTTGATTCCTCTTCAACATGATCATCTTCAATCTCATCATCAATCGACATTACTTTGCTACTTCTTCTACCTTTTTTTGTCATTGTATGTCTAAATCTAGTAGAAGCAGCTCTAGCTCTATTTTTCATAGATCCAGCTTTGTTATTCTTCTCTTCTTCATTCATGTTTTCACTATCTCTTCCTTAAAAAACACAATTTAATTTATTGCTTGATATTATGTTCAAAAGAATTCATTTTTAGTTGAAAAAAAAAAAGTTGATTAATTTAATTTTTACCAGAAAAATATAATTTAATGGATTGTTAAAACGAAGCAATCTGATTCAGCCATGATTTCCTAAATGCCAAAATCAAAATTTTATGATTCCGAAGAAAATTAATCGATAAATATTTATGATAAATATAGAGTATTTAATTTTAGAAGTTTGTTTCATAGATTGACAAGGTCTTGATATTATGCACGTTTTATGCTTTATTATGTTACTATTATTATTACTGCTCTTAAACACAAAGGTTGAGAAAATGGTAGGTTTGGCGAAATGCAAGCTCTCCCTCCCTTAACTAAGTTCCAAGTCCATCAAATAGAGCCAAAATTTCTTTCTGGCTCTCGGGTAAAAATACTATGTCAGTATAATATTTAAAAATAAGCACTTTTTATGAGTAGCTGGTCTTTTATTTACGTTAGCTCAAAAATGACTTCATTGCCAACAAGTGCAGTTAAACCATACATGTTCGAGATTCGGGTATCAATTATCAATGTGTGAGTAAACACAAATTTGAATTTAACTTCTCGTAAAAAAAAAATTCCATTTAGGATCAAAAGTATTTTACTTGCTGTCAAAGGCATTTCACAATATTCATAAGCATAAGCATATTCAACAGATGTTGCGAGGTTTTCAAACCATGCTGGACTGGTAATGGAAGCTATTGCGGATAAGAAGATTTCATCAATGTCATCACGAGTAGCTGAGCTTTGTAGTATGACTTAAAGTTTAACTTGAATATTGGGTTCCGGCAGATAAGATGTACTACTGGTGAATAATATTCATGTTCCCTTTCAGCATATGGACACAGTTGATGATATTAGACTTTGAATTTCACAGACTACCTCTTTTCATTGTCATTTTTGTCGCTGCTCATACTTTAGCCAAATTTGTACTTAGTTGTGATCATGTTATAAACTGGATTGAAGATGAGCTGGTTTGGCTTTAATTCCTAACGAATGATGTAGTGGACACCAATTGATTAAATAAATATCCTCCTTTATTCTCAAAACTATGTTTAAAAGGGGGTAAATTTGGTAATGCACCCATAAACAAAGGGTTTCCTTCTGAGCAAAACATTTGCATAGATTCTATTACTCTGTAGTTCCAACTCTATTCTAGAGTTAATCTAAATATTTCTAGCGGGCTCGGGTGTCAATAATGATGCCAGAGTAACCAGGTATAGCTTTGGTTCATTCCTCATAAAAACCAAAAATCATTTGTCCGCAGATTGAACAAAGACATAATGTAATAACAATTATACAATACAACACACCAAGAAAAAGAAAACCCTATCAGTAACTACGAGGTCTTTCTTCGGGAATCAAAAAACGAAGCTATAATCATTTTCAGTCAGAATCAGAATTGACATTCGTAGAGGACCTCACCGACCTGTGTTGATTTTCATGACACTCGTCATCTTCACCATCTTCATCTACCTTCTTCTCGTTGATAATACCTGTATGACAATGGTTTAGGGACTTTAGCATGACTTAAATCACTGCAAAAGATACTGAGACTGCAAAAAAAGGATTACCCTTCTTGATTAGTATATTCTCAAGCGTCTTCGTGGGAAAATCATCTTTTCCTCCCAAGTCTTGAAATCCAACCAGCCTATCCACTGCAATCCCTTTCCTGAAAAAGAACCAAGCAAAATAACTACGCAAACAATAGGCAATGGTAAAAAGAATCAAAGAAAATACAATCTGCAATTCAACAAGCATCAGAAGGACGGTCACATTAACATTTTCTTGTTATATTTCTATTTTTAATAGAAAGAGACATGTAATAGTTACAGCAGAGAAAATGGCCTGACCTGAAAAGTATAACACAAGGCAAAGTTTTGACTGCAAGCTTGGAGACAAAGAAAGGCGCATTCTGTATTCCATTCACAAATGGTTAAGTTCTCATTCTGCTCATAAACTTTGCTATGCCGTTTGTAAACAATCACCATAATGTCAAGGTTGCAATCACGCAAGATATACTAGAATGAAAAAAGTTCACCGTGTGACGAGGAAAAAAAAGGGATTAAATTTTGAGCTGACCTCGGCATCCAGCTTGATGAATTTTGTGTCGACATGCTTTGAAGCAAGGGACTTCAAATGTTTATCAATTATCCTAGAAACAGTCGTTCAGATGAACTGTGAGTTTTGCAATAGTCTATAACAAGTTACAAGTGCATATAGAGTCACGTAAAGGTAAAGAGAGAGACAATTGTAAAAGCTTTACTTGCAACGGTAAAATTCATGGTGATAGAAGTGGCATATAACTTTTTGACCACTAGTAACTTCACCCAAGAAATCTCCCTCAGTTATCTCTCTGTATTCTCCATGCCCTTGCCTCTTTAATGCTTCTCGCTTCTCAACTTCTTTCTAATCAAGAAAACCATTGGGTAAATGTTATTCCAAGCAAAGAAAGCTCACACGTATCTATTATCAAAATGCTAATCCAAAACTTTGACACATCAAGATCATACCTTGAGAGCAGCAATTCTATCTGCATGCAATTTTTCCAACTCAGGATCCTAAATCACAGCGGAAGATTAACCCTAAACAAGTAATAAAACCAATTGATGTAATATAATGCATGGTTGGCTACTCAGCTTACACTAATAAACTTACATCCATCAACTCATCAAGGTCAACCTCCTCGTTGTGAGAACTTGAAGGCTGTGACTTCTTTTCAGAAAGCAATTCCTGCAACATGAAATCCAAACAAGGATGACTCATAAGAAGATGTAACATTGCTGCATTCCCTACTACAATGATAAAATTTTACCATCTGGGTTTGCTTAAATGTCTTAATCCTACACTATCTGGATCTAGAATGCAAAATTCAATTTCACACTACCGTAGAAAACTCAGTCAGATTTCTTTGCTCCACCAAAACAGAAATCACATTTACGAACTTAAGTTACAACAATAAACAAGTCCCACTATTCTTGCTTAGTTCAATGGAAACATAAATCACATTTACGAACCTAAATACAACAAGAAAAGGGGGGGGGGGGGGGGGGGGGGGGGAAGAGAGGCTCTGCAGCAGTTACAAAAAGGAAGTTTTAGTTAGTTGGTTAATGTGGTTTTATTCCTTCTCTTTGGCTTATATGGCTAAATGAGAAGAAGATTTGCAAGGTGAGGGGTGGCAGTTTGTGGCCAAAAAGTGCCTTTGGCACTAATAATTCTATTAGAAAAGATCAATGTTATGTCTCCTATTTATGTTAGGCCACAGTTGCCACGTTCTTTTTGCATTTCTTGTAGTAAAGCATTGATAGGTTTAATATTCAGTAATAAGTAGTCTTGTGTGGCTTCTCTTAAACGAATGTAATAGAACATTATTGCAGTTATTTTGAATTGATTATTGTTATTGATCTTGTTGATATCGCAAGCAATTCTATCAAAGATGATATTCATATTCATATGTACAAGAGTGGAAGGATATTAATTTGGAGGAAGTCTCATCCCTTCTCGTTCATGTAGATGGGTTGGCCATAAAAGTTGATGTTCCTCAAGCTGGACTTCTTTGACCATCAACAGACATGATACTATTGTTATTGAGTTTGGTTGGCATAATTAAGGTACGTATAAAGATTAAGATTTAATTATTCTGGGGTGAATGTTCAAAGACTTTCCTCATGGATGACATTGGTCTAAGGATTTCACTATAGTAGTTGAATTTTGTGGTTAGTTGATTGCTAACTTTAAACATATCCAATCACAATAGATTAGTCAATGTGTATAACTTTAATCTCTTTTATTTAAATGATTTGTAATCTATTATATACTATGTTTGTTGTACATTTAAATCATCGATTAAAATCTTTCCTTTTCGATAAAAAATATATATATACAACAAAATACAAATCCCACGAAGCCTTCTTAGCTCAAAGAAGACAAAAATCACACTTACGAACTGTAAATTACAAGAAGAAACAAATCCCAATAAGCTTGTACTTCATCAACAATTCTATGACGTACATAAACTAGAAAATTAGCACACAAAGAAGGATCTGGCGGATTTTATTGATCTCTTTTTTACCAAAAATAGAACAAAGATTTAAAAGAATTAACTTTAAAGAAGAAAGAACCTTTTGATAATCACGAGCAGCGGCCGCCATTACATTTCCAAATGCTAAATTGGAAAGAGTCGATTTGACTGAATCTGGATCCATCTTTCAATCGATAAGTAGCTGCAAAAATCGAAAACCTAACTTTTTGCAATGATTTTCATTCCTGAAAGATTGAAACTATTTTCCCCTTTTAATTATATATGAACAGTGAGATTGTAAATCTTCATACCTAGGGTTCGTTCTTGATATGAAATGACAACTATCGAGCCGCTGAGTGTCTGAAAGTTCGAATTCACAGTGAATTATTCACTCTCTCAACGTACAAAGTGAAGCCAAGGACGCGCTAAGGAATACAAAAATCAAGGAGGAAAGGAAATTGATTCCAATGAGAAATTTCAAGTATACTTGTCGGGTTCCGAAAATATCCGGACCCAATTTATTAATACTTTAAAAAAAAAATTTAGGTTTTAATATTTATATAAAATTAGAAAATATCTTATTTGTTTTCAAATAATAAATTAAAAATTTATCTTTTTTAAACATATTTTTTTAGCAAAAACTTGATCACCTATAGTTTTTGAAAAATATTTGATGTCGTTTAATTATTAAATTAATTATATCTTTTATTAAGTACTTAAGGTTAGATACTCAAAATTAGAAGAAGAAAAAAAATTATGCAGGCTCTAGCTTGTACTTGTGTTTAGAAAAATAAAAATCATGATTAAGTCCTTTAAAATTTAGAAAAATAATATTTATAACACTCTTTAAAATTTATAATTACAAAAATAATACTTTTATATCTAGCTTATATTTTTTTACTATAGAAAAAAACTACAATCCAAAAATTTCAAATTGAATACGGTCTAATTGAACGCCGTTTAAATTAAATTACGATCAATTAAATTAGTTCAATGTTAAATTATAATTTTCTTCGACTAACTTTATCACTTTTAAATATGTTTAAACATTAAAAGTTAATGGACAAAATATGTTTAAAATAAGTTCTTTCACACGTTAATTATCATTGCAACGATACAATTTAATCTAACTTTTAAATTTAGATTAAAATTTGAAAATTTTAAAAAATTAGTGGACAAAAAGTTACAAAAATTTAGTTAAGAACTAAAGTATAGATATGATAAAATTAGTTAATGAAAAGTATAGTTTAGCTACATGTAAGATACCTCTCAATTAAATTCCTATATCTACGATAAAAAGTATTGCTAAGGACACATAAATTTACATTCATTTTTGTATCAAAATTAATTATATTATGACATATAGTAAAATTATTTTAAAAAATGAATCACTTCTCCATTATTGAAAATAATTTTATCATGTCTTATGATATAAATAATTTAATTGCAAAAATATATACAAATTTACATAACCTTAATATTTCTACGATTAACATATAGAGTTTTTCTAAATTACAAGTGTAGCCTAGATCGAATGCATATATTTATTAAAAGGATAAAGTATCTTAAGAGTTACTTTGTGAATATTTTAGTCACTTTACGTTCACAAATGACACTTTTTAAATTGTAAAATATTATTTTATTAATAAAATAATAATAAATATAATTTAATAGAGATAAATTTGTTATTTTATTTTAATAATTTAAAAACTAAATTTAAACAGTATAATATTTTATTTTTTATTTATTTACTCAATTTTGTAATAAATTTTATATTTTATGAAATTTTTCTATATTTTTTTGAGTACTTTTTTATACAATATTTAAAATTTCAAATTATTAAAATAAAATAAAAAAATTTATTTTCATTAAATTATCTTTATATATATTTTAAAATTTTTTATTAATAAAATAATATTTATTATTAAAAAGTGATTAAAATATCATATTTTTATAAAAAAATATAAAACGTTTACTTAATACAAACAAAAACAAAGTGATTTCAAAAACTTTCACCCTTATTATAGTGTAAGACGCATCTTTAAAAGGGACGTGGGTAACATTTTTGGATGTATTTATCATTTATTTACAACATTACATGCATAAAAGTTAGAGATATACATGCATAAATTTATTTGAATTTATATCAAAATTAAAATTAATTTAATATAATTAATTTTTTAAAAATAAGAATTAAACCAAAAAAATTTAAAAAGTAATCTAATGCTAACCAATTCTTTGGTTTGGTTTGAATCCCCCCGGCCCCCCCTTCAGGTAATTTTATTTTAAAACTCTTACATTATAGTTTCTATATTTTTAATGTTAGTAGATCTTAATAGATTATTTAATATTATTATTTATATCAACCATAAAGTGTAAGAAAGATTTAAAAGTAATACAAACAAGCAATAAGAAATAGAAATAACTTATCTGACAAAATTCAATATTTTTCATGTCCAAGCCATCTATAATGTTATTCATGTGATGCAAACATTAATGACAGAAACATAGAAATTTAAATTTCTACTGCATATCATGTATTATAAAATTGAGAATGAGAGTAAAATACTTAAATTATTCATAAAAAATCATATTAAAATGAAAATTCAAACTAGAGGGGGTGGCAAGCGACTAGCAAGAGGGATTTACGGCTACTAGCAACTACAGTGAAGAGACTGGTGACTATGAGAGGTAGAGAGAGGCGAGAAAAAAATTTAGAAAAAAATGTATAATCTAATGTATTAGTGATAGTGAGGGATTGAATAATAAGAAAATATAATACAATTTTTAAAATTTTTAAAAATAATTGTATAAAATAGTAATATAAATATAAAATAATAAATGAATTAGATTGGTTCAACTTTTGCGAAGTTTAAAGAAATAAGAATTAAACCAAACTAATATTAATCGATTTTTTAAATGAATAACCAAATTAAACTAATAAATCTTAAAATCAAAACAATTTGAATTGGAATAGTTTAAAAAATTTTAAAATACCCCTAATAAAAGTTGAGTTTTTTCTCTTTACCACATCAACTATCCAAAGTCGTCTGGACTTGACTTAAAGAAAAAAGCCATAAAGCTTTTCAACTCTAGTTGTCTTCATTTTCTAGTGAAGCCGAGAAAATGCTCAAAATAGCTAGGAATGCATTACTAGTTATGTTTCCAAAAGGCCATTGGGTTTGTGAAATCTCATCTACTTTAAAGAGGCTCTCTTGCTTGATCAGCTGAGCTAATATTGTTCTCTTCAACAATTTCGCCTTTACAAAATCTCAGCGCTCCTCTTCACATCATTTAATGGGTTATTTGAAACCGACAAAAAAGCATTTTAATTCTCAATTGCATAAAGTACATTTAAGCAAAGAAGACAATAAGCTCTGTATTTTATTCGCATAATGAAAACATAATAAAAATTAAATTAAATTAAATTTATTATTACAATATTTATTTAAAAAATATAATTAAAATAAATGATAATATTAAATAAAATTATAAATAAAACAAAATTAAAAAAATAATTTTCTTATTTTTAAATGAAATAAAATAAAAAAATCATAAATAATTATATAGATATAAGATAAAAATAGAATTTAGAAATTATAAAAGAAGAGAAAATTACTACTACTATAATACTTTATATTTTATTACGAAACAAATAAATATATATCATATATTATTCCCATTACAATTTATATTACTTATATTATTGTTATATTTTTGTCAATCAAACATTACCCCAAAAAAAGTAGCTAATTTTGAAAGGAAAATAAA
Source organism: Elaeagnus macrophylla (assembly GCA_029378325.1). NCBI lineage: Eukaryota > Viridiplantae > Streptophyta > Magnoliopsida > Rosales > Elaeagnaceae > Elaeagnus > Elaeagnus macrophylla. Next base: position 36,089,343 of record CM055642.1, read on the forward strand.
AAAAGGCGAGCAAAGTATGGGCAAGTAGAAAATCTGTCACTGTAATTGTACTTAATAAGACAATGCTGTAAATAGATTGTTAAAAAGCCGGAATTTAAAAAGAAACAAGCCATGAAACTATTCATGGACTCTGATAATGACAGTTCAATAACAAAACATAAGCAATAACCAAAAAGAAAACAGCTAATATCCACCCTTGAGATCATTAACAACATCATATGGGATGGGAGTGACAGTTTCTAACTCGGCACCTTCAACCATGAAACCGGGTTTGGGTCCCTTAGGCTGCCTCTTTGTGCTAATGACTTCACCTCTTGACTTTGCCTCAGCCTTCAATTGATCATTTTTCAACTTCCTCAGACGAAATTCCTCAGTGCACCTTGATGGTAACACATGCTCCACACGCACATGGATCCTCTTCTTGATTATTCGATGACCAATCTGCAACAAAAGGTAAACATTGAGATATCAACAATTTGTTACCATCGACAAAGCATGAAATAGTTTAGTAACCATTCAAGTAGAATGCGAACAAGTTGTAATACAAGTCATAGAACTTCAGGTAAATTCATAGAATAGCTGACTAGTGGAAAATCCTAGTACAATTATGATGTTACAAATATCTTGAAATATTACAAATTTAATTGGAGAATGATGGGTGGCACACACAATATTTAGAGGCAAAACAAAACATATTTAATATAAACATAAGCTAAAGAGGACACCTTTCAAATTTGCTTAGAATCACAAATAAAAACAATTCACACATAGAATTAAACCAATATGTTATAATAATGGCTGAGACAACACAGTGTCAATCAATGGTTTCAAAACACATTAGTTTAGTAGTTCCAAGTGAAAAATCATGATTTATTGTACTAAGATTACTCATTAGAATAGAATAATCAGTCTTACATATTAATAATTTGCTATTAGTTTAGTACATCAGAATACACATTAGCAGTCGCAAGACGATAAGATCTACGGATATGAACAAACCTACAGTAGATGGCTCACTTTTACAACCAAATTCATATATCATGAATTATGGAACTTAAAAGGTTCAAATCCAAATCCAAAAGGAGATACTAGAAAATGTGTCATATACCCAAATCACAATTCACAAAACAATCAAAATCTAAACTTCATCGAATATTAGGTGGTTTAATTTCTTCAATCTTCTTGAAATCAGAACATTTCAGCATTATGTTAACATTTAGAAGTTGAAAAGGCCAATGTTTCATAAATAAATAAATAGAATCTAAAAAAATATACCTGTTTATTCATCTCAACACCAACAGCACGTTTGGTAACGTTCCAGACACGACCAGTGCGTCCATGGTAGAACTTGTGGGGCATACCCTTGTGGACAGCACCATTCACTTTCACGTCTACAAAGTCGCCGATCTTGAAGGTCCTCAGATAGGTCGAGAGTGGGATGTAACCCTTCTTCCTGAAGGGCCTCGAGAACATATCGCGAGTCCTCGCTCGAACTCCATGACCGGCCGGCATATCTGCTTCTCTCTCTTAGGGTTTCTATCCTCTCCGCTGCTGCAGATTATTCAAAGTAAACCCTCAGAGGAAAAGATCGGAAAATGTTTCATTTCTTATATTTTCGTTTTAGGGTTTGTCCAATTGAAGGGTAACATTGTCCTTTTGAATTAAAACAATTGTATAAGCCCACTTTGCATTTTTGGGGTGAGTAATTAGTCTAAATAATTTGTATTATACTTAAAAATTATATTTTTTAAAACTAACAATAAAAGTATTAAAATTGTAAATTTTAATTACATTAAAATTAGATAAATTATAAAAATATCCTTAATTGTATAATATTTATATACTGATGGTATGTAAACTATGTTATATACATACTAATTTAATATGTATGTAAACTGTGTTACATATTCATTTAACATGTATGTAAATAAGAATGTAAACTGTTTACATATGTTTAAACAGGTATGTAAACTATTTAAACAATTATGTAAACTATTTACATACTCTCTAAACTGTTTAAACAGGTATGTAAACTATTTACATACTATGTAAATAAATTTTCATATCAAAAATAATATAACATGAAATATAATTCATTTACATTGAGTCTCTGCATATTAAAAAAAAATTAGATAAAATTCTAAAATTGAATTTATTAGTTCTTTTAGAATCAAAACTGAAATTTAGGAGTATCAGAATAGTTCAAAAGTAAAAAAGAAAAAGAAACAGAAAGCTATATTAAGGATAAAATGATGAAATTTAGAAGTATTAAGGAAAGAGAGGGAAAGAAGACGAAAGAATCGTGATCTGAATTACAAAATATCTAAAGCCAAAGCAATTAAATGGTAGAAGGATAAAAGAATAATTTTAATATATTAAAACGATGTCGTGAAGCAAGATTTGGAAAAATAAAAGGTATAGTGAGAAGAATGTTATATTAAGTCAATTAATCCTTTTGGGTGTTATCAAGTTTTCAGTTGAGAGTGGTCCATATTTCTACTTAGCCCACTTTCCATAAGGTTGTCATTGCGAGTGAGTAGTCGAGTATATTGCCTATATATTGTCTGTTATTTCAATTTAATAGCATTTTCTTTCTAAAGTTACTTTATGTCACCGTTTTAAGAGCACAAATTTATCACTTTGGCCTTCATCTTTTATATTTCCTTTTGTACCATCTTAATCTCTTTCCAAGTTATACCAAGGGTCCTAGAGCAAGCACTCTCAGTGTTGGAGAAAGTAGCTGCATAACTTGCCACCAAAGCCGCTCTCATGTTAGGTTGATTCTAGCACCGACAAAGGTTAGATCGTCGTCCTTAGGTTGCTTTTGGTGGTCGGTGCTGGCTATGTTCTAATTCCTTTAATTTATAATTTTATTTCTAATTTTATGTAGCTACATATGTCTCACATTGCCTAAAAAGCTAAGCTGTGATATGCATAAAAGGGATGATCAATCCCTAAATGATATGAAGTATTTTTGGATTTCTCCTTATAAGCAAATCTAAGGGGTTCTACCGAATTGTCGAGTCATGATCATGAGCTCACTAAACTAGCAGTTATGGATAAAGTGGACAATCTCGTGTCATATGGAGTAGGTGGCACTGTGTTATACACAGGGGGTTTGACTCTCCTACCCAACTAATGGGCTTGCATTCTTACGAGGACGTAAGACTTCCTAAGTAGGGGTGTATGATATATCTCTCACATTTCTTAGGAAGCTAAATAGTAATGTACTTATAAGGAGTGAATACTCTCTAAATGGCATGATACACTTTGAAGTTTTTACCTAAAAGTAAAATCATGAGATCCAGTTAAATTGCTGAGTTCTAACCGTGACTTGCTGAACTTGTAATTAGGGACCAAAGTAGACAATCTTGTATCACGTAAAATGGGTTTTATCTCACTGTAGGCAGAGGGATTAACCCTCGTTCATCAATTTCTCTCTCCTCACACCTACTCTCAATCTCCACACATTCATCCTCTATCATATTTTGTTAACTCGGTTGTTGACAAAAATGAGACTGATGTCTTTAAGGCATGTTAATATTTTAATGAAAAACGTTTTCGTGAATGCTTGATTGATGTTTCTAACTTTCTTCTTCATTGAATTTCTTAGACAATACATGTGTATTGAAACCCCTAGTACTCATTGAAGTTGTAGTATTCGTTATTTCATACAGAAAATGTAGTATTTGTTATTTCATACTAGAAAGTGTTTCTTTATTTCTTAACTTGGGTGCTCGTTGTTTGGAGTTAGAGAGCTAGATGTCTTTTATTTTTGAATTACTACGTTATCAATTAATTGTGATTTCACTATCAACTATTTAACTTGGCGCATAGGATATGTGCCCTGCATTTAATTTATCTTATTTTATCCTAAATTTGGAGGCATTTTTTAGAGAATAAAAGGTGAGATTTCTATAAAGAGTGATTATGGTATTTTTGTTAATTTGATGGGGAAAAGGTTGCATAGTGAGTGCATATAAAGTGAACAAATTTGAAGTATTGGGAAGAAGATCCTAGTTTCTGCAATATTATGCAGTCACTCACTCCTTTGGCTTTGTCATGATAGTGTTTGTACAAGAT